>SNQJ01S0240481.1:0-11124 GCA_010110895.2 Picea sitchensis
TGTATGACTCTAACCCAACAATGCAAGGATGAGAATGAAATATATCACTTTTCGTTCAATGAATCCTATGTATGGGAGGGAAAGAAAATGTTTTCCGGATCAACCTTGAACTACAATGCAAAATTTCCTTTAAAATGCAAATGCAACAAATCACATATGAAATGACAATTCTCTATTGTGTCTTTTTAATAACTTCAACAAATGATTTTCAATGTTTTTCAAAAACGAAAATGATTTTTTGAATGAAAAACTTTTGTTCACTTTTCAAAAAGGACCCTCACTATGCCAATGAGAGTACAGAAAATAAAAAGCAAATGAATCAAGCAATGATGAAAAACCCAATCCACTCTTTCAATGAAAACAAAAATAAAGAAAAAACCAATATAGTCTTTTCAATCACATAAGAAAAATGATCTTTCAAACAAAGAAAATGATAAAGACCAAGAAACCCCAACTTTCAACCGATCACCGGTTCTTAACTAATCAAACACACTCTGATCTCGAAATCAGAGAGTATGGTGTTGCCAAGAAAAGTCAAGAAACGAAAGTTAAGACAAAAGTGACAAGAAGAGCCTTGAAATCCTAAGACTGTTCATGCATGCAAATGAACACAAGAAATACATCAATCAATGGTCCAAGAAACTCTTATGAGGCAATCAAACTGATCTGGCCAGTTGAAAATACCAAAACTCAAATCCAAATTTTTGAAAAATTGAGTTCGCAGGCTGGCAATACTACACAGTGCGAGAATCACTGATTCTCGCAGGTGACTGTTGAGCAGGGTGAGAGAACCTCGCACTGAAACCTAAAGGCAGAGTGCGAACTCCACCTATTCTTGCAGGCTGCAGTGAAGTACAGTGTGAGAATGTCTAAGCATAGTCAAAATTTTGGAAAATGAAGAAAAATTTGAAAAGGCCTCTGGACCTAGAGGGTCTATCAAGATATCTTGAAGACTCAGAGATTTATAGGATAGGAGAAAATTAAAACCAAAGCAAATGGAAACAGAAAAACACCAAAAGCCACAAAGAAAATGGGATGTTCCCGAGTATGGTCGCCAATTTTTTTATCGGACTAATCAGTAGGTGTAGACACTAACTGATCTCCCTAGATCCACCTGGATCTAGAACAAAACAAGACAGGACATGACTCTTTCATTAGGTTTTGACCATTGAATTAACTAGGAGGAAGAAACAAGTAACATATCTTATTATCGCTTCCTAGGGTCTTTGTTGCTCCCGCTCCACTCCAGTGCTCTCGTGAAGTCTAGACCAAAACAACACAAACCAACCAAAGTGAAGATAGCACAATATATTCAACAATCAACCTATGTGTATGATCAAGGACTTACACAATAAAGTGATATTAGATTTATGGGAAAGGGACATGCCATTGTATCATATTAATGGAAAGCAAAGATTACAACCTGAGCCTTGATGTCGCAAACTTCCTTTCGATGGCTCTTGGACCCGACACACACACTTGCTCAATCTTTGTATGAAGAAGATCAAATCCTCTTGATAGACTTGCTAGAGTCTCCAAGTTGTTGTTCAAGCTTCAGTCCTTGACACAATTCTTTCACCAATTGTCCAATGAATCTTGCTTAACCTTTTCCATGAGAATTCCCTCAATATATAGGAGAGAATGAATTAGTTACTTGGATAAGAATGAACCCAAAATATCAGGGAATACAGTACTAGGATAACCATTCGAATGCCAACCCATCCTTCTAGAAGATTCCCTTCTAGAAACATCGAGAATTCATCCTTTTCCATGCTTTAGGAAGAGTTCACACCCTAGCAGTTCAACACAGTGCGAGAAGTTCGCACTCTGGCTTAAGGTAGCCTGCGAGAATCAACATTCTCGCACCAAAATATACTGGTAGCCTGCGAATAGTCTTCAAAAATGAGTTTTCTGAGAAGAGATGAAAGTAATTTTTTCTCAGGAGAAAGTTCTTATGAAGAGCCTGAGTACACCATCATTAATACATCCTCACGAGGACCAAAATCATGGGTAACAAAAGGAAGCAATTAAAAAAAATCACAAAACTATGAATTATAAAAACACCTTTTTCATATGTGCTATGGGACTCTAGTAGCACGTAGTTGCAGATATAAGTATGCAGGCTACTGTAACTATTATCGTCGTAAATATTATAACTGTCGTAACGTAAGAAGCAGTCGTTTAGTTCAATTAATCCAGATGTGTTGTAGCAATCCTGAACAAGCTTTGCTTTCGTCGTTGCTGCACAATATTTGTAGTCGGAAGAACCTATATCTCCCCTACATTGGACAAGCCCATAAACCTTACTATTGTTGTTTTGTCCGTCATCAACACTAGACGTATAGAATCCGCTCGAAGAAACTTTCCCCACCAATGAATCCAAAACGTGGTTCAGATTATGCTGGAAGGTGGAACCGTTACAAAATATAATATTCTCACAACAACGCCACATCTCAACATTATAATCCTCATGTAGAGGAGCTACTCAGAAGTGCAGAAGCTTCATTACACTGACAATCAGTAACAAGCTGTTGATTAATTGTTTGATCTTCATCGCCATCAAATTCATGAATGGCGTGCAAATTTTGCGTTCGTCTTTTTAATTTGATGAGATGAGGTGTTCCTATAATGCATGAATGGCGTTGCACAGTATCTTATCGTCTCGTATATTTATATCCAATGGGTATGGACCAAAATTATCCAATGGGTATGGACCAAAGTTATCCAATGGGGATTGCATATTTCATATCCAATGGGTATGGACCAAAGTTATCCAATGGGGATTGTAGATTTCAGATTTCATATCCAAAGTTATCCAATGGGTATGGACCAAATTTATCCAATGGGGATTGCAGATTTCATATCCAATGGGTATGGACCAAAGTTATCCAATAGGGATTGCATATTTCATATCCAATGGGTATGGACCAAAGTTATGCAATGGGGATTGCAGATTTCATATTTCATATCCAAAGTTATCCAATGGGTAAGGACCAAAGTTATCTAATGGGGATTGCAGATTTCATATCCAATGGGTACGGACCAAAGTTATCCAATGGGGATCACATATTTCATGTCCAATGGGTATGGACCAAAGTTATCCAATGGGGATTGCAAATTTCATATCCAATGGGTATGGACCAAAGATAAAAGCTAAACATAATGGACAATGAATATTTCATATCCAATGGGCATGGACCAAAGTGTGAATGCATAATAGAGATAAGCTCAGGCCCTTGGAGACCAGCTCCGACCTAGTGCCAAGTCGTCGCAAGTGGATTTCTGGGATTTCGCGTGGAATTGCTTCGGGGAGGAACGTTGAAAAATCATTTAGACGCGTGAACAACTTGATTTTTATGGTAGAATTATTTTTTTAAGTTGTCGGGACTTTTTATCACATATGTTTTTGAATGTAAAAATGGATTTAGCATGTTGTAAAATTTTATAGGTAATTTAATTATACAAAAATAATCACGCAAATTTATTGATTTAATAATTTGTTGGGGATTTAAGAATGATTTAAAGAATGGTTGGTATATCTCTTTACCCAAATGCAAACAACTTTGGTTGGTTGTTCTACCATTATTCTAAGAAATGACTTTTTTCATCGACCATATAAATTTAAGCGAATCACTATTTTTTGTTGTTCAAAATCCATTTCTGAATACAGAAACATGGTGAAAAATTCCCAGGGCACTAGGATTCTACAGATATAATCACTTAAATCTATGAGTCCAACAATTTTTCCCCAAATTTTAGACAAATATCCCCCAAAAAAATCTTCGTTTCATATAATCTTCAAACATCTTTTGAATAATCAAATTTTGAATAATAGTTTTAAAAAAATCTAAAATCTAAAATATTTAAACTTCTTCCTTAAATAATTTATAAATTTTTTAATCTACGGATACAAATATTTCTCCAAACTAAACTCTCCATACATACCTAACATGACATACCATCATACAGTTCATAATTAATCGATAAATGTCCTGCCATCACACAGATCATGATTAACCTATAGATGATCTTTGAGGTTAAATTACTACACGTCCTCATCTCAGGTCATAGCTACCCTCAAATCAGAACATACGCCATTCTAATAATTCAATGATTTTGTAAACTATCTGAACAATTGTCTCTAGTCTCCTGTGGCAGCTTGACCCTAATTTTGAAAAGGATATCTATCTACCTTCTAATAATGGAACACCAAGGTCGTCATCATAACATACACCATGCATTATAATTTGTGACATAGATCTATAATCTATTTACCTTGTTATAAAGGGTTTTCGAGAAGATATTTGTGTTGTCCATGAAACTTGTGTGCTACAATTATATCAATTTTTTTTCAAACTAAAAAAATCCTTTATATATTAATATATAAAACGTGTCATCTCCTATTACAATTTTTCATAAATCTACAAAACATTTGCTATCTCTCTTAATAGTCACATGTTTAAATTATACTAGGCTACATCTACAAGAGATAAAGGAAAAAAAAAATTAATAAAGCTTGCAGGTATAGGAGGGGCCCCTATGACCCTCCCTTGTTTCCCACCAAATAAGTAAGCCATGAGATGAACTCAACGCTTCCTTTGATTGATAGATGGTCTACCACCATATTGTGCTCCTTATAGACATGGTCTGCATAGATCAACCATAAATGTGTAGACAAGTGTCTAATTCTTCTCATCCGCTAGGAAATCCCCGCAATATTTAGATCAACCACACCTTTGAACCAATCTAATATAACTTTTGAATCACCCAACATATGAATGCTTTGAACCCAGCCCTGAATGCCAAAAAAAGAGTAACCTAGAGTCCAATCAACTTACCTTTTGAATTTGAGCCTCGTCCAATCCTCAGCTTCCACTTAACCTTTATATCATCAGAGAATTGTAGTAAACCACCAGCTGCACAATCCAATCCCCACCGCTGTGAAGCACCATAAAAAAAAACCCTGATCATGGAGGCATAGAAAAGGGGCTTTTCGATAATTATGATCTTTTTCTTTAGAGCAGCGCCTTCCCCAGAGTTTGACAAAATTCTGGAGACCATCCAATCCATGGATCTGCTTTTCATCTCAAAAATCCTTTCATTCCTTCAACAAGTGCACCTAAAATTTCAGCCAATAAACCCTAAGTAGGGTGAAAATTTCAGTGTGAGTGAAAGATGATGAAAAATACAAGGGCTAAAACCCTTATTTATACAATATCAATGACCAGAATTAGGTCATAAAGGACAACATGGCCAGTTACATGTAATATCCAGTTTTTACATTAAATTACATAATAAAACCACAAATAAAGATAAAAAGGTGACGTCATGCCATTTTAGGGAAACACTGGGCTCCAAGAGCAAAATATTAGGCCTCCTTGGGCGGCTGGATCAAACCACATGTGGCACTTGGCACACAACTACCTCCAAGGTGTCCAAAATGTTGAGTGGCGTCATGGGACTTCCAAGGCCTACATCATGGTGAGAAGGGAAATAACCCCTAGGTTCAGGCCTGTCGGGTTGTCTCTGGTGGAACGTCCTCCTCTCTCTCTAGTGCAAACCTATGATCTGTATCTTCCCCTGGCTAGGGTCTAAACATCCATCTGGTGGGATTTTATCCCTATGGAGGTTTGAACTAATCATCTTCCCATGTGTACCTATCCATCGGGTGTGGCCCTGTAACAACAACAAGTATGCCCTCCATGGGCTCATAAGTCACGTGGATCATAACAATGTCAATCACATCTAATAATCAAGTTATTTAAACATGTGCATGAAACCCCCTTTCCTAGACTAGTGCTCAAAGACATTATGTTATTCTACAAGCCAAGTTTGGAGGGGACGCTAGGATGTCCTATTGGGCTAGTTCTCATTGGATGTGGGATGTTTTTGGATGAGGAAAAATCTAGGCCATGTAAGTGGGTTAGGTGGTAAGGGATGTCTGAGAAATGGGTGTAGTGATGACATGGAAATGTATGGCTTACCTATGGGTACCTCTGAAGAGGGTGAGCTGCACCTTGTCATGGATGAAAATGTTTCCAAGTCCATTCATGAATTTTATATTTTTATCTTATTTCTTTTTCTTTCAAGAGAATAGGTAGGGGACACTTCCCTCACATGGTGACCACTGGTGATAATGTTACCCATAAGCATTTCAAGGAAATGAGAAGGTTGGCTCATGATGAGACCCCCTTTCTCTTGGCTATGCCACCAAGAGCCACTACCCTAGCATGGTGACCAACTGAATGGTATTTTCATAACGCCACATTCCCATGGACCTATTGGGCTGGCTCGTGATGAAACCCCCTATCCTCCAACTAGGTATTGATTTTATTATTTTTTTACGGGTCCCTTTGTTTCTTGCTGAGAAGCCTTTTATTTCTTTCTCGGGGATCCCTGGGCAAAGAATTTCAAGGTTTCATTCTTTTCGCTTTTATATTTTACTAACTACTTTTACCCTCTGGGCCTCTAGCCCCTTCTTCCCACAAGGTAAGGTACAAGGCTTTGCTAGCTTGGAAAACCCAATTCCCAAACCAATGTATCAGATAGATGAGAGGGAAAAAGATGAAAAGTGGTAAGTATGGTGGGAACGAACGATGACCTTTCATGAAACCCCCCAGTGGAAACTCAAAAACTATGGGAACCAAATTGCTCCGGAATCTTGTCATTCCCCCCAGGTGTTGTCAAGTGGAAAGGCATAAGGTCCAAGAACACGCTAGAAGTAAAAATAATTAAATGAAAATATTCAAATGTTTTGAGAATCAGAGTGACACATACCATGATACTCGAACTCATTACCTCGTGGAGAAAGACCCATTGTTGCTGAAGGACCAGGCCGATGGGATGGATGTTGCTGCTATTGACAAGGTGGAGGTGCCAAAGAAGAGGAAGAACTATGGGCCCTCGAGGGCTAGGCTCAAGTCTATCTGTCTCTCGATACTCCATGTGTAGGACCTATGGGCCTCAAAACATAATCTCCCTAGTTAACCTTAGGCTAGGGGATAACATTACACATAACATATCTTGGGTTAATATGGATGTCTGAGTTAATAGTGTATATATAAGAAAAAAAATAAGGGTTTAACATGTATATATGAAAACAAATAAGGGTTTGACGACAGAGCTCCATAATTTTGAGAAAATGAATACAGAGATTCCCAAGACCATATTTACATATACAGATAAAATGAATACATATATTCCCAAGACCATATTTACATATGCTAAGAAAATGAAGAAATAAATTCCTGGGATGATAATTACCCACCTGAAAGTGAAGAGGCATGTTATGAAGACAAACTAAGCCATAAAACAATCTGACTGCATACCGAGCGTCGAATTCGTTGTGTACTCTGAAAACCCATAGCCTTTGTGTTTCTTGGAATCATTATCTCTTGGAAATATGCAAATTCATGTTACTCAGGTCATCATCATCTAGTATTCAAAAAGAATGAATATACTAGTGGTGTTAGCCTTGAGAAGTATTCCTTATGTTGGATGTGGTCGAGGAAGATAATTTCTTTGGAAAAATAGACTATTATATTCATAAGTTATCATTGAAGTAGAGGAATCCACAAAGAAGCCTTAAAATAAAACGAATTATTTGTTGGTGCTCATCCTTAATCAACTTGTGCAGGTGAGCTTGTTGAGATGAATGCTAATGCTGCATTTTAAAGAAATGGTCACTTTTTTTGTTGTTGTAATGATATTTTCATTTATTTTGAGTATTGTAGCTTATTCAATGTTATGATTTTATTTCTAAATGCCTATTTTATGATAGAGCATACATATAAAAAGACTACAGTGAAAATTTAACCAACCAGTTAAGAACCAAAAATCAAACAAATCCATAGGACTAACTCAAAGAAGTTGTTACAAACAAGTTTCTTAAAATAGGCTCTGAATTTCTACTTGGAAAGGGTATAAAAAAGCTAGCATTTGTCAATTATAAACAATTTTATACTTAGACAGGAAGCATAAACTAATGTTGTGCTATTTGATAGCATATTCTATTTGAAGCCAATAAATATTTTGCAGCTGAAACAATCTATAAGCTATTTTATCATGTAACAAGGCCATTTGACTTATTTGAAGGAAGTTGATACTTGTTAAATTTGAATATAGGTGTTCAAAACTTAATTTTTACTATATTAAGCTATTTTTATTTCCTCTTTTGACATTACACTTGGTTGCACTGATTGACTAATTTTTCCAACCTATATTAAAAGGAATGACAAGACATAAAAGACTAAGAAAAGGGATAGTGCACAAGGAGGCTCATTCGAAGGATGGAAATCATCTAAGTGGATTTTATAATAAGGTAATTGATATAGGGGAGTGGTACTAAGATATGATATACAAACTACCATCAACAAGGTATAGACCAATGCAATTTCCAAAATAGATTGGCAAAACCACACTATAAATATGTAGAGCTTCCCTGACAACCAATTTGCATGGACTCAAAACTTTTGAGCAAAAAATATTGTTTATTCCTTGCTACTTTTAGCAGTGATAAAGTTCTCAAGGGCCAAGGAAATACTTTTTTTACCACAAAGTGATACTACACATCATGTTGCATTAGTGGGTGTTTTATGATTTAACACTACTGGTTCCACTATTTGTACATTCAACAAAAAACATGAAAATAATATACAAATCATGTTGTTTACAATTGTAGAGGAGGACATCATTACATCATAATCAATTTGCAATGATGGGGATGCTTGAATGTTCAGTCCATGCATTCATCCTCCTAGTGAGGAATGCAAAATTAGTCTACAACTTTCTATTTTGAGGGTCAATTCCTATCAACATGCTTTGAATCTCCAACCAAGAGTGTTTCCTTGGCTAAAAAATGTAGTCCAACTTATTTCATATATGTTGTTAGTTATATTGATTCTTCCTATCAAACGAATTGGAGACATAATATGGAATATGTTTTTTTAATAACATTTTGGATCTATTCCTATGGAAGCTACAAATATCAAAATGCTATCGCTTTCAAGAATGGGACATAACAGAAAACAAGCTTGAAATTTGTAGTTCATAGTTTAAAACATTATGAGTTGGAGTCTCATATATTATACAGGAATCTAGACCACCTTTAATGATCCTTAAACAATGGGCCTATGGCCTATCCATCTCATCAACATTGATTCTTGTTGTGGAATAAAGTACTATGTCCTCTACAATCCATATTAGACTACTAATGTGCTTCTCCATACTCTATTCACTAGTGTTAGAATTGAAACACACCCAACCCCTAATTAGCTTTTTAAGGGACGGGGCATCAAAATTTCACTTTTATCAATCACCTCAAATCCTTGTAACTAGGATCCCATTATCTTCGGTTCAACGAGGGTTTTCCAATGACTATAATTTTTTCTAGATATGCGTTCTGGATTGCAAGTTATGGCCCTTCAAACTTATTTGAGCCTTCATTGACTAGAGTCTCACACAACCACTGAAATATCCCTGATCTTGCTAATCAAGATATTTTCTATTGATCTAATGTTCTGTCTCGGAGATCTGCTACACTGGGGGTTTCTGGATGCATTTTATCTTCAAATCTGATACTCTGGGGGTTTCTGGATGCATTTCAATTATGTTTTTGAGATGTTTATGGTTATTGCATGTGCATGTTGTATATTTATGTTTTAAAGAATATATAGAGGATGCATGCGGAAATAAAGAAAACCAACTGCCCAATAATATGTATTATGCGACTCAAGCATGGAAATACAATAAAATACTGGAAATATAGAGTATTGTCGTTAGTTAGATCTCATGGATCGTCACTAGAATATAAGCAAATAGAATAAAAATACTCGTGATTAGAATATGAAGGCATATTTGATGCATGCACGGATACATCGAAAAAATAGACGATTCCGGAGAAGTATGGTAACTGCTACAAGCTGGAAAACTCGTCTGAAAGGTTACACCCGTCAGAATGAGCTAGAAACTATCCCAATAGAAGTGCCCTGGCCTCTAGACTAAAATGGATGAGTGTCTGATGTCATATTTGGTCTCTCAGGAACTGGATCTTGACCCCTGGGGGGTTTGCACACCTCCTGGGACACTGGATGTGCCCCAAATGATTCCACCAATGGAATCATCTTCTATAGGACTCAAAACGACTGTCTCGCCAAATGAAGAACTAGGTTGGGAGGGTTCCCCAAGATCTTCTCTGATGCTCTGTTTGCAACCTCAAATGTCCTTCTGGAAGAGATGCTCCCTAAATGGATGGATGATGCGCCGTACAAGATTCCACCATCAAAATCTGATGGAAAGTGTCTCAATTTAAGCTCCCTGACTGGATCTCAACTGGGTCGGAAGGAAAATGCAATCTAATCTCAGACCTCATGCAGCTCCACAAACCCTCAATCTGACTTGCGCCCTCACTGGTTGAGTTGCACACACTGCAATTGGATACTCCTGAATAGTATGGTGAAATAACTGGATGGTATATACGATGGGATAGGGTGTGTCTTTCAACACCGAAACCGATCAATGGTGGTGGTTTCGTCCAGAGATCCACAAAACAGTAAAGTCGACTCTCTTCCTCCTCTTGGAACTCTCAACATCAAATCATAACAATACATAATGAGGAATTAGGTCAATTTACTCCCTTTATACAATTCCCAATCTAATTCATGATTGACCTCACTTAAGTTAGGCGCTTTTCCTCCTAAGGTGAATAATTAATTAATTAAGTCCCCCTTTAGCACCTTTTCATTCTAATTCTTCATTGACTTAGGATTAAGTGACTTTCCCTAAGTTTTTTGGCTTAATTCATCGTTTAGCCATCAATACACCCTTATTTCTCCATTTTGTTCCCTATTTGTGCCTGACTATAGTCTACGGGAACACATAGAATACTAAGTCACTCCCTGCTGGCCTACTCTTGGGAACAGGACATCACAATCCTCCCTTCCTGATATTTCTTGTCCTCGAGCAACATCAATCATGGGTGCTACAAAATATGCTCTCCCTCCCATGTGGCATCCTCCACTAGAAAACCCCTCCATCTAACCATGCACTCCCTGATGACCTTGCTCCTCAACCTATGCTCTCTCTGCTCTAATACCTCCTCCGACACTAGCTCCAACTGGCCCTCCT
>SNQJ01S0240481.1:11134-24673 GCA_010110895.2 Picea sitchensis
CAATGCATAAAATAAAAAATGAGAAGGAACAAAAAATAGTTGCTAAGCAACCATGTCCTTCACTCCAAGAAGACCTCGCAACTGTGCAAGTTTGTGCTCTTTGAAGATTTTGTTGAAGATATAGATGTCTGCACAGATCTGATAAAGTACATGCATCATTTATATTTCCACACATATCCACTTTATCTTCTTGTAATGAATAATATTCAAATAAATTTTGGATGAAATTTTGAAAACCGTGCGGCCGTTTCCAGAAAAATGTTGAAATTTTGTTGACTTTAAAACGATCATAACTTCACTTTTTGGACTCCGTTTTGGACTATTGTTTTATTGAAATTGGATATTTTCCAGAGAGGAATTCAAATATCCAATTTTTTTCTGCAATTTTTTCTCATAAAATATTAGAATGGCGTCTGATGTGCGCGGCTCCCTTTTTGACTCCTGAGATGCATGCATGGTGCATGAAAAAGTGTCTGCATCTGACTCCTGAGATGCATGCCATATATCTTCCACATGAATTTTAGAAAACAAATCTTAAATGGAGTAGACATCGTCTTCAATTAATTGAATACAAATTTATGCAAATACTTTTGTAGAAGACTTTTCATAATAAGAGGCTTGATCTTCTAATGGCTTCTCTTCTGGCTCTATCTGTTCGACCTCCTGTATGAAATATTCACAATATTATTTATTCCCAAATAAAACCTCCAATCTGGTCCATAATTCATTTGGACTTAATCCTTGTGATTCTTCATATACTTGATGGAAAAGTTAGGGAGAAACAGACATGCCGATACTTCCTATGGCCATATCTTGTCTATTGAGAAAGTCATTTTTCTCATCGACATAATCATGCTCTACTTCCATTGCCATGGTTATTTGGTCTAAGCCTCTACATCTGAGTAGAAGCACAATTTTTGGCTTCCATTCCAAATATTTATGAGGCGTGAGAAGTATTTCCGGCGAATAATCCATCTTTTTTTTGTCTTCAATCTTTTGTACCTGCAAAACAAAATTGGTGTATCTTTTGCTTAGAATTCTGTTGGTTCTGATACCATGTAAATGTGTTGAACCTACACAGAATAGATCTAGCTAGAAAATACCACACACATTTGAAGAGAGAAATTGAGAAAGAAGAATCAAGAGAGAAATAATGGAATAATTCTCATTAAGCGTATTCCACACTAAAAGAGTGAATAACTTACAATACATATGGGATACATGAGTAACTAATGAGTCGTAGTGGTGGTATAGATTGATCTGGACACACACCACTACCGGTCTGCATATATATTCTGTTGGTTCTAAGTCGTCTGCAAGTTCTCCCTCACTAACCGTAGAATCCTCTGACTCTTCTCCACCCAGTCTTTGGCCCCCGGGACCCTACTGTCCCCAAACACAGTCTCCACAAAGGAGGGTGCATCGTATCTGTACAATGCCCTGAACGGTGACATCCTGATGGAAATATGGTAAGTTGTGTCGTAACAATACTCACCCATGTGTAACCATCTCACCCATGTGTGTTGTTGCCCCCCCCACATAGTTCCTTAGATATTCCTCTTCCCATTTGTTGATGATCTATGTTTGTCCTTCTATCTGTGGGTGGTAGATGGTACTCGTAGCTATCTTTGTGCCTGTCGACCTAAACAACTCCTTCCAAAACACGTTGATGAACCGCCCATCTCTATCACTGACTATCTTCCTGGGTAAACCATGCAACCGAAATACCTCCTTGAAAAACAACTATGCTACCTGTTAGCACTCTGTAAATCTATTTGACTGATAAACAAATGACGAAGGTAACTTTTCATCCAACTTTGAGACCCGAAACTAGCCTTTCAGATCTAGAGAGTGTTCTCTCAGAAATGGTGCGGTCTCTGCGTAGGATATGGCTTTGCAAACAATGGATAGATTTAACAACGATGATAAAAATTTTCTGGTTATATAGGCACAGAAAAGTAAGACTCGGGCTATGGAGTCGGTCTGAGGAAGAGACAGAGAAAATGACTCAGTGACTGGATTCAAGAGGAAAAGGCTAGGCGAGCAACAAAATTCAGTGTAAACCATAAAGTGTGGTGGTAGAAAAAACATAAGGAACAACTCAAGAGTGCCGCTATGGATGAATTCAAAGTTAGCTTGAGAGGAAAACATTTTGTCTAAGTGGCGTGAACAAGGGGCACAGTACAACGAATCCACAGGTTCAAAAATTCGTTCTAAAATAGATGATATGAGATATGAAATAAGAGATGACAGGAAACACATATGCAGATAAAGAAGCACAATACATCCAACTATCACAACTAGAATCTTTTCATCAAATCACAGGACCTTTGCACTAAATTTTAGTCAAAACTCAAACTACATACAATAGCATTTGTTTCTCAAAATTGCCAACAAACACTTTTTAAATGAAAATGATCCCCATATATAGAAAAATAATGTCACCCTTGGCTGTTAGGGTCAAGCTACTCTCTCCTGGAATCATCGATCCGGTTTCTTTGAAAGAGAGCAATAACTTCAATGGATTTACTAAAAATAGGAAGCCCATCTTTTCCAAATCATAATCGTAACCGAGATATTATTTACAATCAATTATCATGATTAACATTCGACCCTATGGTTGTGATAAGTCATCATTTTCACTGTTGGACACTCTTTCATCCATGCACAACAAGTCTGCTATGCAACAATAACCTACAACAAAAAACGCAACGGAATACCCAACAAACTGGGAAAATAGGCATTCAATATGACATCGTATCTCACTGATAAAAAACTATTTTTAGAAACTGATAGAATTTTTTGTATTTAATATCATTATAAAGAAAAACCTCTCTCGGTTTCTTTAAATTCATCTCCAGCTGGTTGGAATACGTGTCTCAAAAACATGTCTCAGACAGGAAATCATAAAATCTGAAAAATAAGGCTCAAAGATTCCTTCGAATATTCCAATCCGTGACAAATTTTGCAAATGTGAGAGAGGTTTTTATTATTTTGTTTTTCCTTGACACAAACCTCTCGGGGATTTTCAAAATGCCTCTCCAGTTGGTCAAAAATCAATATTGAAGTTGACCACTAAACCAGTAATTTGTGCAGTGCGACCTGTAGCCTGTGCGTAGGAAAATCCACTGCGCGACAACATCCTATGCACAACAACCCACTTTGCGAAAAAAATCCACTGTGCGACAACATCCTATGCAAGAAAACCTTATTTGTGCGACAACATCCTCTGTGCGACGATATTCTCTGTGCGACAACATCCTCTGCGCGACAACATCTTCTATGCGTTGCGCAATGAATATTGCAGTTCATAATGAATTTTGCAGTGCGCAGTTTCAAATTGAAATGGGAATAAATAAATGATAAGATTCCTTTTGAAACTGTCCATTGGAGATGTTAGATGATGCTAGGCATAAAAACAACATGGGTGCTAACAGACATGAATTTGAAAATTGTTGACAAACCTCTAACCTTAGCCATGAAAATCATTGTGCTAACAGTTAGCTCCAACGGGGATGCTATCCTCCCTGTGAGGTATCAAATAACAATAGACCAGGTGACAATCCATTGGGCTTCTCACAAACTCAACTTTCCAACTGTAACTTGTAACTTGCATCCCCTGAAAACCCAAAACTGTATATGCTCCAAACTGAAATGTGAAACTAAGCTGAAAATGAAAAATGTAGATTGCTAAAAGAAATGTTCGTAGTACCGAGCTTATTTGCACTCCTACCTACCTGTTACACATTATTTTGGTCACCCTGATGATGATTACATAAACATGTGTTCAGGTTCCCAATATGATCTTTTGCCTGAGAAAAGCAACCTCTTTCCACCCTTGCAAGATGCATTTTTGGAAGTTCGTCACAGGTTGCTCCCTTCACACAGTGTAGAAATCCCTGATTTCCACAGGCTGCACTATAGAGAGCTCGTGGGATGTCTGCAGGCTGCTATATAGGTAGGTCGCGACGACACTTTAAAACTAAAAGAGGAAAGAAGTTCTAGCAGCTTCTAGAAGTGGAATCTTCTGAAAATATGAGGTGGCATCCATATGGTTACGATCCTACTGATTTGATGAGATTATACTCATCTCTTTAACCACTTCAGCTTCTCCTATATAATGATAGGCTTGTCATGGAAAAGGTTAGAGGTACAAGAATAAAGAAGCATAGAAAATTGATGAAAGAATAGGCTTAAGACTGTGTGAAGAATCCTATTTTAAGTGATGCTTGAGGTCTCCATTCGTCCATCAAGCTTTTGTGAAAAATCTTCATGCAAATGTCAGAGAAAATGTATGTGTGTGTCAGAACAAAGGGCCATTGAAAGGGAACTTGCAACATCAAGGCGATTCGGTTGTATTTTCTACCTTTCATTAATATAATACGGTGGCACGTCTCTTTCCCATAAAATGATTGATATTTTATTACATGACTCCTTGATCACATGTTTAGGTTGTCATTGAATTTCACTATTGTTGCTTTCACGTTGGTGGATTTGTGTCATTGCAGATATGATCTCACAGGAACATTGGAGTAAGTCAAGACCAACAAAGACATAAGGAAGCGATCCATAAGGCATGTTATCTATTCCTTGTTTGGTAGTTAAATTCAATGATTGTAACCTAGGGAAAGCATCTTGTTCCGTCTTGTTTTGTTCTAGATCCAGGAGGATCTAGGGGGATTAGTTCATGTTTGCATCTACCGATTTACCCGTTAACAAAATTGGCGACTCCACTGGGGAAATTACAACTTGAGTGTGGTTTTTTGTTGGCCATTTTCTCATAGCCTATACTTTACATTTTGTTTCAGTCTCTGAGTATGTAGGAGATCCAATTAGACTCACTGGATTTAAAGTTTTCCTGAGACCCTTTGTCCTTTTTGAAAAAATTTCTATTTTGTGAAAGACATCCGCACTGCACCTTATAGGTGGATCGTGGAAACCTTATATTTCCACACCCTAGTGGTTTGTTTTAGTGCGATATTTCCGCGACCTGCATGATTATTGGCCTGCAGAAACCACTCATTTCCTCACTGTGTTATACTACCTTCTCGCGGCGGTGTTTGAAAACTTTTTTGATTGGGTCTTGAACTCTACTGTTACCCAATTTTTTCTTCAGTCAGCTGGAAAAGGGTTTTTAATACCAGTTCTTGACTGCTTCTGATTGTTTCAACTTGATCTTGATTGATTTCGGAGATCGAACACCTCTCTTTTGATCTTTTTTTTATTTTTGTTTTTGATTTTTATCGACAAGGATATAATCTCCGGACTTGCATCTGAGTTCTTGATCTATTAAAATTCTTCATTTGGAGTTGGAATTATAGGTTGGTTACACCTTCTGGATTGCTTAATGATCAGAAAACCATTTTCTTGTTTACATTTGAAGAAACCTTTTCTGTTCATTTTGTGTTTGTATCTTCATTTAAAGATCGATTTGGGTGCTTGTTGAGTGTTTTCTTTTCATTGATTGCTCATCCTTTCTTAGTTCCGTATCGGTTTGTTTTTTTGAAAGGAAAATAATAAAGTCTTTTAAGTCTTTTAGGCAATCATTTATGCAGAAAATATTGGCATTCAAAAAATTTGAAAAAGAACAAATAGTGAAATTATATTGTTTATGATTGTTTGGTATTGCATTTAAAAGAAGAGAATTGTACATTGTAGTTTGCATTGTTCCATAACATTTCTTTCTCCCTACTGTAGATATAATTCATCGAACGAAAGTTTGCATCATTCATTTCTATACCCCCTCACACATCAGAGGGCTCTCCTCAACAGAGTGAAGTCCAGGATACCAACGTAACACAAGAGGAAGGTTCAACCTCTTTGGAAATTTTGCGAATTATTTCCGATTCTATGGAAGTTTTCCGCATCCCTCCTGGATATGAAAGACATTTTCTCCGGATGAATTTTGTCGGGGAACTTGTTGTTGTTTCTTCTAGAAATCTAATCGGACCTTTTAGAGCCGATGATCCTTTGTGGACTACTGATATAGTTAGAAGCCCACCTCGTACAGTACGAGACCTTTATGGATCAGGGGTAGGAGAAGATATACCCGCCATCCCTGAGCTACCCAAGACGTCTTCCGTCCTCATAGTCTCCCTAGGTCATTTTTCCAGTACAACTGCCTATCTCTTTGCTAGCTTAGAATCCCAGTTAGTTAGCCCTCATTCAACCATCCATTTTCAAATGACCCACTCTATAATTCTTCCTCGTGCTACAACTATTCCTTTCGGGAATATAGTGGTTAACCATGCTCCCATTGGTACACCACATTCTGCTAGACCTACCCCTTCTCTTCCTCGTGGGTATCACACTTTGAATTCTTCTGCTGCCATCCATACCCAAATTCCATTCGGAGTACCACTTGGGAATAATACCTCTGCTGGTTATGTTCCATGCCTTCCCAAGTCCTCTCCAGAGGGTCTTATCCACCACTTCATGGAGGATCTAGCCCTAGTGGCTCCAATCCAATTGGTAGCACTCATCATCTATTCACTTTCGGTTACCATATTCCCACTGGAGGGCAATCTTATGCCGGGGGGCAAGCACAATCCGAGGGTCATGCTCAAATTGGGGCGCCTCATCCTTATGGAGGACATTCTTAGGTTGGAACTTATAATTCACAATCTGGACTGAATGCATCAAACTTGTTAGCTCACCTTTGGAACCTTCAAGCTAACCCACAACCCTTTGGGGGACATCCTTCTCAAACCAATGTTTCGATACCCCCGAACTACGGTGAACCATATCCAGGTTCTTTGAATCCCACTTGGGGTTCGAATGTTTAGTCCAGTACTCATTTCCAAGGGATCATCCCTAACCAACCCAACCCCATGGGCTACATGCCTCCACACCAACAATCGACTCTGCCTGGATTTTCGCATTATATGAAAACTTCTTACTGTCCTACTGGTATACCGACGTGACTTCCTCCCCAAAGTCACCAGTACCCTCACGTGAATAGACAATTATCCTTGTTGTCCACTTTGGACCTCCCTGATCTGTCTAGAATTTTAAATGACCCTATCTGTCACTCTCCTCAGTGGCTCGTCATACCGGCCAAACTCCCATCTGAAATTCCCAAGTTCAATGGTAAAATAGGAGAGGATTCGAACAATCATGTCATGACTTTCCATCTTTGATGTTCATCCAACTCTTTGATGGATGACTCCATTTGATTACGTCTTTTTTAGCGAACTCTCACGGGTTCATCCGCGAAGTGGTATATAGAATTACCATGAGGATTCTTCATTGATTTCCATACCCTAGGTATGGCTTTCCTCACTCACTACCAGTTTCCAATCCGTTATGAAATGGGGACTAAGATTTTCAGTTCTTTCAAGAAAAGTAAATCCACTCATATCTCTAATCACATTCATGAGTGGAGACGAAGACGTCGTCTAATCAAACTCGATCTTCCGGATCAGTTATTGGCAGAATGGTTCACGAAATACTTCGTGAATGAAATATCTAAATACATTTCTATGGGTGGAGTTGTCACAGAAGAACTGGCGATCAGTCGTGCTCAGTATCTCGATCTTGTTTATTCACAAACGAGTACTCTTTATGATCTTCTCCCTGATGCAGGTCGTCCTTCTACCACAACCACCTCAACGACCCCAACAGCTTCCCATGATGCTGATGGTGTGATAGGTACTTTCCATTCTCAACGTCAATCTACACAGACCTCTAACACCATGCCCAAATGCCATGCTTCTAATTCTTAGACTGCTCCGACACCCACCCCTCCCACCGGTAAAACTTCAGAAGTGAACGTCATCCAATCGGTTCCCACCGGTAAGAGTATATCTAAAAAAGGGAAGGGAAGGGTAGGAATAAGGAGGATAAGAATAACAATCGACAATACGATAAGGCCAAGACACAACCTGCTGAAGATAAGGATAAACACAAACCTCGCTATCCTTGCGTTATCTATGGTGATGATCACTACACGAAGGATTGTCCTAGATGTGTTGAGGTCATGAAGTTCCTCCAAGGGACCCCAAAACCTCGTACCCATGCAGTCTTGTCTCAACCCTTCCCTTCTCAACAACAGGCTCAATTGGTCATCCATGATCAACCTTCTTCCTCCACCACCTCCTATGTACTTATGTGTAACGGTGATTCAAAGAAGAATGACATCACACTTGCCACTCGTGCTAAAGATTACCCTTCCTTCAAGGATAAAGTTGATGATATACCACCTTCATTGGTTCAACAATCTCCCTTGACTCCACCTTCCAATGGTCCTCTTCATCTGGAACAATCGAACCCCGATACAGTCCTTCGCCCTCCTCCCAAGGGTGTGGTTTGAAAGTCTTCTTTCAATCCTCATGCGCATGCTACCTAGAACTATAGTATAGTAGAAGATCTAGCACAAGCACCTTCTATGATGTCAGCCCTCGAAGTCCTTCAGAGTTGTCCTACACAACGGAAGGCATTATTGAAAGCTATCGATGGAATCGACCCTACAGATACAAATTTAATAATGTTTGACTTGGAAGATCACATTCCATGGTTACCCCCTCAACTCGCATTCCAAATACAAGTTGTTGTCTCCAACAAGAACATTTATAGAATGGTTATTGATGAAGGTGCCTCGACGTGTTTCATGTCTATTGCTTGTTGGAAATCCATCGACTCTCCTCCCTTAATTAAATCACACAACACGCTCAAAGCCTTTAATGGATCTGGCTTTAAATCTTACGGTGTCCTCCCATCATTGCCTATTACGTTAGAAGGCAGAACGGTCAACGTTGAAGTCGAGGTCTTTGACGCTCCTCTCGATTACAACTTTTTATTTGGCTGTAGCTGGATCGATTCCATGCGTGCAGTTGTGTCTACTCTTTTCCACATCGTGCGTTTTCCACATTAGGGAAAAGTGATTACAGTAGACCAATTGGCCTTCTTCAACTCTGACACACATACCAACAATGTACCTTTCATTTCAAAGACACCCCCTAGATACGAGAATGTCAGTGTGGGACTACTAAAAGATTCCACTCTGATAGGTACTTTCCCAATCCCACCACTCAGCATTCCACCTCCTTTGGTTTCCTCAATTAACATGATCTCCACCTCTGTCCGTGAACCTCCCGAGTCGTTTGACCCATGGATAGTACCTGAACCTGGTGATTATATCCACTACGGCAACCAGATGCCTTTAATTCCGGTCGAATCCGCTTACCAAGACATTCAATCAATTGACCCTTTTACTCCCTCTCTCGGAGATTCATCTCCTAACCAGTTCCACATCACTTTTCCCATAGACGAGATGATTATGTCGGTTATGTCGATGGAAGATACCATTTGGGATGATGGACATCATCGTTCCATTCTCTTCCTGGAACAACACACACTCGAGACTTACCAACGGATCTTGACCCCGTCGATCGTTGTCGTTATTACTTCGGTTCCTGACTCCACACACGATGTGTTATCTGAAGGGAACTTAAGTAACATTTCACCCACCATCCCCCTCGACATCTCTATCAAACCTGGAGTTATTGAAAATGTCCATATCGGCTCTTCCTATTCCACCGAGGAGGTTGTCACATATAAGTCACTTTTCCAAGAATCTCATAACATCTTCATGTGGAGCTACAAAGAGATGCCCGACATCAACCCAGATATGGTTGTACATGAAATCAAGACGTACCCGGGCACCAAACCCATCCGGCAAAGAATTCGTCCGATCCACCCTCGTAAAGAGGCTGCTATCAATCTTGAAGTAGAAAAACTTCTTAAAGCTGGCTTTATATATAAAAGTTGTATATTCGGAAATATAATTCAATTTCCTACATTTCCTATTCTTACACCATAATCAAATTCATTGTAAAAGTACCTTGAATAACCACTCCAAGTTAACATATTGTTGTTTTTTCAGGTTTGCATTACCACTAACATGTCATGAGAGACCATCATTAGCTTACACTCACCCATCATTATTGACAAGCTCTCGAATGAAGTGAAAGAGGTTGCCAATATGCTTTCTTTTCTTATGAAACACATGATTCTTTGACAATGTGATGGCTAGGTTGTTTTGACAGAAAATATGAGTTGGATCGTTTTCAATATGTGTTAGATCTTTCAAGAGTACTCTTCTTTTCCATAATACTTGGAAAGATGTTGAGGTTGCAGATACATACTCTATCTCTACTAAATATATTGTATCTATGGGCTATTTATTGGATGCACATGAAATCAGATTTGTTCCCAAATGAAAATCATAACCATATGTACTTTTCTTGTAATCTATGTTGCCTGCAAAATCATTGTCTTTGTACCCTGCAATTGAATAATATTCAAAATTTGTGTACCACAAGCTATAATTGATTCTCCCTGCAACATACCTTAGGATTTGTTTTCAACTTTCCAGTGAGAATCCTTGGGGGATTCCATAAACCTAGAAAACAAACTTGATGCATACATTATGTTAGGTCTGGTTGCAGTAAGGGACATGAGATTGCCTACCAACCTCTTATATAATGCAGAATCAACTATTGAGACTTCTTCTTGTTTTCTCATTTTTGTTCCTAATTCAGTGGGAGTTTCTGTTGGCTTGCATTTATCCATTCTAAACATTTTGAAAATGTTTGTAGAATACTTTTGTTCGCAGAGAAAAATACCATCGACATACTGATCAACTTCCATTTCCAAAAAATATTTCATGAGACTAAGATCAATCATATCAAATTCTTTTTTCATGGTAGCTTTAAATTATTCTAACACAATATTGTCTGTGTAGATCATATCATCAACATAAAGACAAACACTGCGAATTTTACATTCTTGATTTTTTGTATAAAGGGTGGGTTCATTACGACTCCTGCTAAATCCACTATTGATCAGGTAAGAGTCAATTCAAATGTACCAAGATCTTGAAGCTTTCTTCAATCTTTACAAGTATTTCTTCAACATATGTACTTTATCATGTTGTCCTTTGACTTCAAAACTAGGTGGTTGATCTACATACACTTCTTCCTGCAACAGGTCATTCAAAAAGGCCGACTTTACATCAAACTGGTGGAATTTCCATTTGTTTTGAGCTGCAGTGGCTACAATAGTTTTTACTATATCTAACCTTGCTATTGGAATAGAGGTTTCACCATAGTCTATGCCAAGTTATTGAGAGAAACCTTTGGCAACTAGCCTTGCCTTATGCTTCTCCATTTTTTCTTTTTCATTAAGTTTTGTTTTGTACACCCACTTGACACCTATGCTGGATTTGTTTATTGGAAATTCAACAAGATCCCAAGCCGTGTTCCTTTATATGGCTTCAATTTCCTCTTTCATGGCTTCTACCCAATGTTCATCTTTTACTACTTCTTCAAAGAAAGTTGGTTGGCAGGATAGTAAGGAGAAAAGACTTTGTTGCTCAATGTCATTGTTCTGCTCATAAATTTCTCTTATTTTTCTTGTTATCTAATTTTCTACAGAAGAGGATGATTCATTGCTAGAAGAAGAACCATTTCTAGAGTGTTCTCATTTTCTTTGTACTTGTAATATTGGCATACTTGGTGGATGTGCTTGATGTTCTGAATTTTCAATTTTCTCATCAATTTGCAGCATTGGATTTGTTCACTCCATGATTTATTCTCAAATAATTTGACATTTCTCACTAGAAATTTCTCGGTGTTTGGATTATATAATATGCAGGCTTTTGATTGTTCATTGTATCATATGAAGATGCATTTTTCACTCATGTTGTCGACTTTATTTCATATTTCTTCAAGGATATGTTAAAAAACAATACAACCAAAATATATGAAGTGAGAAACATTTAAATTTGTTCCACTCCATCATTCTTGAGATACTTTATCTTTGATTCTTGTTGTCAGAGATATGTTCAGGATGTAAACTAAATAGAAAACAAATTTAGCCCAATACTTATTGACAAATTCCTTGCTTTGAGCATACTTCTAGCCATGTTCATGGTGGTCTGATTTTTCCTTTCAACCACTCCATTCTGTTGTGGAGTATATCTAGTTGTAGTTTTCATTATAGTGTCTTGTTGCCTACAAAAATATGCAAAATACTTTGAGTTATATTCTCCTCCTCCATCAAACCTGAGCACTTTCACAAATTAGCCACTCTATTTTTCTTCTTCAGCTTTGAATTGTTTGAACTTTGAAAAGGTTTTAGACATATTTTTAAGAAAATAAATCCAAATTTTCTTGCTGAAATCTTCAATAAAGGTCAAAAAATAAAAACATCCACCAATGGATTGGGTTTGCATTGGTCCACATAGATCTATGTGAACTAATTCTAAATGTTTGTTTTCTCTATGGGAGGATATGGGAGGATGTTGGATATATGTCTCACTTATGTTTTCCAAGTATACAAATTTTACAAGGATTATCTTGTTCATTCAAAACAAGGAGACCATTGACCATTGAATGTTTTTGAAGAAGACGCGGGCTCCTAAAAGGAAGATAACCTAAGATAGCATCCCATAATAGATTCTCATATGATTTTGAGATATTTTGGGCATAAGACTGGGACAAATTGACACTTCTTAAATATAATGGAAACATCATCTTTTTGGTCATTTGTAGTTTTTCAATGAGTTTCCTACCAGGTGGTTTATCCAGAATTAAACATGTTGAGGCTTTGAACATGACATCATAGCCATGCTCCATTGATTTTCTTACACTTATCATATTGTGTTTAAGGTTTGGAACATAATAGGAATCATGTATGTCTTTCTTTTGATCTTGTTTTGTTAGAACATACACAAGACCTTTTCCTAGAGCTTTGACCTGAGAATCACCACCCATAGTAATTTCAAATTTGATAGAAGTATCAATGCTAGAAACGGACATTCTTTGGTACCTGCCATATGGTTATGCCAGCCACTGTCCAACAACCAAAGGTCCTTGGAGTGACCTTCTTCAGAGGTATGATAGGAAAGGAACATTGCTTCAAAGGCTTCTCCTTGATTGTTGGAGACATTTGCTTTTGTTTTGTTTTGATCTGATTGTTTCTTTCTGCATTCACTCTCATAATGACCATACTTTCTGCAATAGTAGCATTTTATTTTGGATTCGTCTGTCCGTTTTTTGCCTCTCCCTCTTTGATTCTGTGAGTCTTTAGAATGTTGTGACTAGTGTTATTTTGTGTCTTTTTCTTCTACATTTTTTTTTGTTTGTTAATTTGTGCAGGACCTGTTGGCTACGCGATTAACCTGTGGCTTGAGAAACCGTGACTCAGAGGCATCTAAGCCGTCAAAATCACCTAGGGATCGCACCTGGCCTGACCCACACCAACCCTTAACATGGTTGGATTTTTTGTCCCCGCAAGTTTCGAACCGGTGACTTTAACATCACGGAGTGGCTTAACAACACACTCCGTCACCGACTGTTCTACACCTTGGGGACGTCTTTTTCTTCTACATTACGATTACCTCTCCCTATTTTACTTTTCCCTTTGTTTCCGTTTCCTCTGCCTCTGCAAATATTTTTGAGTCTTGAAAGCATGTTCCAAACACCCTTCTTCCAAGTTGAGTCTAGTTTCATGTGACATAAGTGATCCCATCATTTC
>SNQJ01S0240482.1:0-13539 GCA_010110895.2 Picea sitchensis
ATAAGGAGAGATCCTCAAGATGAGGTCAACCTCTATCTTTTGGTCTTCAAACATTGGTTGAAAGTTGATGAAGTGTAGCCTAGCCTTCCAAGGCTCTTTGATTTGTTCCTTTGAAAGTGGAATTTGAATTTGATGATGTGTGCCAAAAATCCCTATCATTTTTCCCTTGAAAATCACCAAATCTAGTCAAAAATTCCCTTTTGACTTTCATCTCCAAGAATGGCCTTCAGATTTTGATTTGATAATTCATAACTAGCTTATTGAAAAAGATTTCAAACCATTCAAACCCCAAAAATCCTGATCTGGGAGAAAATTTGGCTATTCTTGTTGTGACAGGCTTTCAACAGCTAACTTACCCAAAAAGCTTCTCCTTAGTTGTTGAAAGGCGGAACTTTCAACAACTAACTAGTCATAATTTTGCCTTATGCGCTGGTGAAAGCGCAGATTTTTTTCAAAATCAAATTTCTCAGTCATGGAGAGTTTTTTTTGCATGTTTAAATAGTCGATCAACATCTACAAATCCTAAGCTTTCCAATGGTTCTTTCAGATCTGCATTTGGAGCTCAGAACACTAGTCAAATTTTCCCTACAAGATTAGGCATTGTTCTTTCAAAAATGCTGGTGCATTTTTTATCGCTAACAGGAAGTAGATGTAGGCCCTGAAGATAATTAAAGAAAAGAATTACAAAATAAGAAAGTGTCAGGTTGGCCCTGATGTTCAAAGTAGGTGACATAAATGGTATAAATAAACATCATTATACATTCATTTTTATAAGTTGAATTTTAGAGGAAATAAGAAGAAAAGAAGGTTGGATTTCAATGGAGGATGAAGTCTTTTGGTGATGTGTTCTAAGGTATGTTATTTTCAGGTAATCTTACCATTTTTGCTATAAATTTTTTTATAGAACGATTCATATGGTGAAATAGCTATGGTATTTAGAAGACATATCAAGGTACCTCTGGTAAAAATTTCAGCTCTTGATTCGCTATAATTATGGAGATACACTCTTTGGAAGATAAGATTTGTGACCAGTCTTGAAGCTAGTCAATAAACAAGTGTTCTAGGTAAAAAGTCATAAATTGTTCATACATAATCCAAATGAAGTGGGGACCACTTCCATTGGAAAGAGATGGATTTTATTTTCGTGTGTCTTGTAGGTTTTAGAATCAGATGTTAAATATTGAGCATAGGGCAGTGCTAAGTTAGGTCTTATGGACAGATAGGAATTGAATAAAGTCTACCATTCTTTCTATAACCTCTTTTTGGGAGGATTCAAGAATTGAAATTGGAGGAGGTTTGAGAGAATACATTGAGTAATATTATCTATAGGATCAGATTACTCAATAATTGAAGAATTGCAGAAATTGAAGAAGTCTCAAGGAAGCATTATCAGGTTCTATGTGATGATTGGTTGATGGTGATGATTTAATTTAAAGTTTATTATCTCTCATATATTCTTGGGTGGAAGGAAGGGAGACAGGATGGAGAGCTCAATTCTCTCTCTTGATATTGGAGGATTATGTCTTCTTGGAGGTTTATCCCTCCTTTACATTTGGAAGTTGTAGCTACCTTTGGAAGTCATTACTTCCTTGAACAATGACTAATGATTATTTCTCATATATTGTGCATGGTGTATTGTGGTGTATTGATTGTATCTCTTATACTATTGTTCATTTCTCATTGGATATAGTTGAGATTTTTAAGTATAAGTTGAAAAATGTTTTTAAATTGTGCTTGATACTGGTTCTTCCTCGGTGTAACAATTGGTATGAAGCCCGGGTTACCTTGGTGAAGCAACCCTTTGGAAGGAAGATCCTAGAAGAAATGGAAGACAAAATTCCCAAATGGGATTCCACCATTTGGTGAAACAATTTTGAATACCAGGTAATAGAATGGAAACTTACTTGAAAATCTCTTGGGGGAGATGTTTGGTTCTCATTTGCTTGAGGATACAATGCTTTGAATAAACAAAAGGCTACGTAGCTTCGAGAAGGAAGCAAAAATGAACAACAAATTGGCAATAAGACACCATCCCTAGATGGATTCAGAAGCAGATTCAGTGAAATCAAAGAGTGGGATCATGTGCATCATGAAATATATCTGGGACAACTTCTAGACCTTTATGTAAGAGGAAGACACAGAAGAGAAGAAGAAGAAGAAGAAAGAAGTTGAAATTACAACAACCTTAGATATCAAAGAAGAAAATAGAGGTAAAGTTATTTTTGCTTTAATTGTGGAGTAGGTCATGTTGAATTTCATTTCTTTCAATCCTTGGATTGAAAGAAATGACACTGAAGACAATTCCATTGAAGAAGAAGAAAATCATGAAGAAAAGGTATTCAACAAGAAAATGAGAATCAAAAGAATTGAAGCATGTTGAGATTGAAAATATGGTAGAAAGACATGCAAAGAAAACTAAGAAGTGGGTGGTTAGTTGTGAAAAAGACAGTTGGATTGTAATCTTAGAAATAATTGGAAGAATTTGAGAAACTAAGAGAAGAAGCATTTCCTTGAAAACTCTACTCGAAGAATAAGGAAGAATAGGAGAAATGAGAATGTCCAAATGAAGAAGAAAGAAGAAGATTGTGAGAAACTTGAACAAAGAAGTTTGTCTCATTGAGGGAAAGAGCTTAAAAAAGAAGGAGGAGAACTCTCAGAATTACTTAAAAGACTTAAAACATCTTGGATGCATGGGTGAAACTTCATACAAAGAAGATGCAAATACCAACAAGAGGTTGAAGAAAAGGAGCACAGACAGTTGATGAAAGTGGACCAGGATACAGCAGAAAGAAGGAATGAGTACAACAATTGAATAATATCCAAGAAGACCTCCTACCTTTAGAAGTCCGAGAGACAATGATATGAAGGGAACTACAGAAGAATAGATCATTAACCATATGTACTACATCACAAAGAAGCCCACTTACTCCAAGGTATCAAAAATTTATTTCTTGAGTCATTGTTATACTTGCAAAATTTTTTGGACATGAGGCAATTAATTGCAGAATCAATGAAGAACCTCATAAGAAACATAGATACCGTTATAAATAGAATGTCTACAAATAATCATGGTTTATAACAGAAGTTATAAATTCATACTCAATGATGGACCAAAAATATTGCATACCGAATGTAGTATCCTTGGTCTTAAAAACATGGAATTAGAACCTATGAATAGACTTGGTTCTTTGTTAAACTTCCCGCTGATGGTTTATCCATCCATTCGGGTTATGTTCCTTGAAAAAAGATGGTTTTGTTGGGGTGTTGATCAATGTGCGGAATAAATGTAGAAGTACTCCCCCTAACAGGAAGGGTGGGGATTGTGGTTATAAGATGGGCTGCCTCTCAGAACAACCACATCAACTTGGTCTCCAACTTCTGGTCTATCTATATCTAGTTTATTGACTGCAACTATCAAATTCAGATAACAACTTGCTGCCTGCTTCCTATGCCTTTGCTTCTGATGGGTATCCATACATAGGATCAGAGTCAGTATTTATCCTGGTAGTGAGCAGCCTTTATAAACCTACCCTCCAGTGGCCTTGACCCTTGACCTTGACTGAGGTGTCACCTCAACTACAACCCTTTACCTTTACCTTGACCTTGACCTTGACCTTGACCCACAAGTGTCCTCAACTTCTAAAACCCCTTCCAGCACCAGCCATGACTAAGGTGTCACCTCAACTACAACCCTGGACCTTTACCTTGAGCTTGCTTCCTGACCTTTACCTTGACCTTGAACTTTCCCCTCTAAAAGACCATCGCAGTTGTCAGAATAGAAACACTCAAATCTCCTCTCCCTCACCCATATGATGGTGAATTAACACCAACTTTTGTTGAGTGTTCTGCACATCCTCAGTATAGTTGTTATCCTTGAGTTATGCGCATAGAAAAGCTAATTTCCCTTAACAAAAACCATCGCAGTTGGACCATCGCTGTTAGCCATAGCAGTTGTATGAACAGAAACGCTAAAATATCCTCTCCTTTTTGTCAAGCGTGCTTGCGCATCCTCGGTAGAAGCATCGCAGTTGGACCATCGCTGTTGTCTGCGCAGAAAGCCAATTTCCCTTAACAAAACCATCGCATCGTCGTTGTTCGCTTCCTACAAATGCTCTTTTTACCTCTCCTTACAGTCGAGCATGCTTTCGCATCCTCTCCCGTTGGTCGAGCCCACTTAACGCTTCCTAGAAATGCTCTTTTTACCTCGTCAATGAGCCGAGACTTGCTTATTGTGAACAACTTTTTGTGATGGGAACAAGTTGAAAAGCTCCCCATTTGCAGAAAAGAGTCACCTAGTTGCGTGAATAGAGCACATTTGTAATAGATACCAGTTGGGAGTACAAAGTTTCATTATTAAGGTGTGCGATTCGATACCAAAATTACATATACAATAGCGAATCTATCGCCAACCAAATTGAATCTCGTCATCTCACGCCTTCGGTGCATTTCTCGAACCATGTATCCACACGTTCCATTTAGGAATAGCCAAAAGCGAACGCCGACACGAAGATCTGATGTATCTCTGGCATCATTGTAAGACGGGAAAAACACCCGATCCCATACCGACCTCGATGTTCAATCATCTGAATCCTTCCATTTATGGAACAACTTGAGATAATCTCTTCAGCTATTTGGTATCCAATCCAAAAGGGAATACTGGCGCTTCCACGTGAGAGTATTTTGTCACGTCTTTCACGATGGAGGAGGGGAGCGGAAACCGATGTCCAACTTTAGCCATGCATCTAGAGAGAAACCATGTATTAATCATCCCAGTTGTAGAGGATGATTAACACAAAAGTGAGTACAAGGCCAATGGATATATAATAGGAAAAGACAAAAGCAATACAGCTTTCGTATTGTGTAACTAGGTACAGATCAGTGTCTTCTCGGGAACCGGGGGATAAGGATTATGGAAACTATGGAAAGAATTCTTTATCGTATTCCCAAGTAGTTACAAAAAATTTCCAATCGTCCATTGGACCCCTCCGGTTCCGTTGATGCTCCCATAGCATCTCTTTCCGCTTATCCCACCAGACCCAGAATTCATCGCTTCCATGAGGACGCCCTTCAGGTGGAAGATTTGAGGATTCGGAGGATACCCTTTGGTCGGGTTGGGCCAATTTCGGGGCCTCCTCAATGTAGGAGGAAATGGATGGTATAGCAGTGGGGGGGTTTCTACTCTCTCCCCGAAAGGTTTTAATCGCTGCTTGTTTCAGCCTGATCTTTTGCCTGCTGACCAAGCTTCGGGTAGTGACCTCTTCAGAACTAACACCCCAACAAACGAGTGGAGACTCTTTGCCCTTCTCCTCTATCACCAGGGAACACAGGCGATGGAATATTTTCAGGCTGGTGATGCCAATATTCTCCACTTATTTCGTGTGGCCCACAAACCCATTGATCACCTGCTTATTGAGCTCCAAGCTCTCCAAGCCAAGAAGCAATTCTGAAGAAAATCCCTCCTTCGACTCCTTTTGGGTAAGAATAATTCGATATCCTACGCCTACCTTTTGGATTATATCCTTGAGGAAGAAACATAAATCGACATAATCCATCATAGAGGAGGGGAGCTCTATGAAATAGCAAATCCTGACTTCAGACAAAGACAAACAAGTGTGATATGAAGACTTTGGAATCATATATGACACATTCCTCTCAATTCTCCGTGAGCCACTTATTTCTCAGTAACGGGATATATAAGTGATTTTCTTCTTCCTCCCCTGTAATTCAGGGGAAATATGGGAATTTAGTAAGAGTGGAAATGCACCTAAAATCAAATATTTCAAGCCAGAACGCTTGGAAGGAGTTAGGAATGCGGTATTCGTTCATTTCCAAATCATGAATCATGGTAGTTAGGAGCTACTATACGCATCATTAAATCTCATAAGCTACGCTCTTGATTGAGTTAAGTTGTTCCCGCTCTGCTCACAACATGTTAACTCTCCCTGTTGGATTTAGATGCTCCTTTTGGATTTAGAATGCTCCTTTCCCCTCCAACAACTTGAATCAATCGGTTATCGTCTGCTAACCTGAACTATGCGGCTCCTGATGCTCGAACATGTAACATGCGGGAATGTAACATGCTTGGGTCAGTTCCCCCTCAATCAAGGCTATGCGGCTCCTCCACTTAGTACTTCTGCGCTACGCTCCTTTCTCGCTCTACCCTTGCTCCTTGAGTGGTTCCTTAATGCTCCTGATTCATGCCGAGATAATGATTCTTAGGTGGGGTTAGCGGGGCTTCACCCACCTCATATGCCTCCCCCCTCAGTATGCCTATTGAGTAGTTAGTTAGTTATACGATGCTATATCTTGGCTATATCTTGAGTTGTTAGTTAGTTGATTTGATATGAAATAAGATAGTTGAGTTGCTGAGCTGAGTTAGTTGACTATTTGAGATTGAGAAGATGAGCTACTAATGAATTTATTGAGATGTTTCCTTTCCTTGTTTCGATGTTGCCTTTCCTTGTTTCTTTGATTGATAAGATTGGATAAATGAGTGCCATTCGATGCAGCAAGATAACACCAAGATGTAGTTGGTTGCACAGTGAGCTACGAAAAAATTCTGCCAGCTAGTTGGATATGGATTGAGAATGGATGGATTAAATAGGGGGCCAATATGCCTTAGGATTTCTTCGTTATGATGAGCTACTCCTTGTCCTTTTCCTTTACCTTGAGCTTACAGTCTTTGTTCTTATCCTTTTCAAGGTCAGTTAGCTTACTTCTTTGACTGAGGGAATGGAAGCACTTGTTTTTCGTCTAGCTAGCTAAACCAGTATGAGCTACTTCTACTAGTTGTTTGGTTAGTATGAGTTCTGAGTTCTATTTTCTCTGAGAAAGTAGTAGTAGCTTTCCTTGAGTTAGTTTTATCTGTGGATGTATTTAAGTAGGCGCTATAGTTGACCTCTTTCAGGGTGAGATTCTTTGAATCTATGAATGGAAGCAGTTCTTCTCGTCATATTCAAATTAAACCATATCATCTCAGAGCTCATACACCTTGATCTCAGAGGTCCCTATGCCAACCACAATATGTAGAAGGAAAGATATTCCAAACAGCAGATATTGTCGAATAGCATTGACCGTTGAAGAATGTAAAGAAGAAGAAGATGAATGGTACATGGACGGTGGATGTTCTTCACACATGGTAGGGATCAAAGACAAATTCATCATCTTGAGAAAAGGGTGAAAATGTTGCATTTGGAGATAGCTCATCTGCCAAAATACTTGGAGAAGGTGTAGTCTTGGGAAGAAAAATGAAAAGAAAGAATGTTCTATTGGTTGAGACTTGAATCATAATCTGCACAGTGTTTAGTAAAATGTGTGATCAAGGATACACTCGTTGATTCCAAAAATGAAAAAATCAGAAAATAACTCAGGAAGGTGGTTGCAACTGGAACAAGAGACCAAACAACATATACATCCTAGACATGAATGAAGACAAAGCCCATACAAAAGGATTCTAAGGAGAAAAAGTCCAAAGACCAAAATAAGGATGAAGTATTGTGGAGTGCCACATGTTTAGGGGACCAAACCCAAATAAGAGAGTTACATTTTCCATTAAACTCAGGGGAGCAACCGTAAGAATTTTCCATTGATGTAAAGGGGAGAGAGAATTGGTTTCCTTGATGATGGGGAGTATGAGTTTTGCCATCAATAACAAAGGGGATATTGTTGGAAGATTGGTTGTTGTCATTGATGTAACTTGCTAATTCATGGGTTTTGGACCCACAAGATTGATAAAGATATTTTGGAAGTGAAAGGAAAATGCACATGTAGATACAACATACCCATGGATGGATAGTATACGTATTTTGTTTCCGTTGTTATGTGGCATGTCACATGGATCCTCATGGTTGAGGAGAAATGAATTTTTGAAGATGACAAGGGCAGTTGAAGAAGGATGTACAGGTTGACCCTGAAGATAGTTAAAGAAAGGAATTACAAAATAAGAAAGTGTCAGAGTCAGACCTAATGTTAAAGGAAGTGAAATAAATGGGTATAAAATAAACATCATTATACATTCATTTTTATAATTTTATTTCATAGGAAATAAGAAGAAAAAGGCGGTTCAAGGAGGGTAGATACTTTGGTGATGTGTTCTAAAATTTATGTTAGTATCACCATTTTTCTATAAATTGTTTTCTAGAACAGTTCATATGGTGGAAATAGCTATGGTATTGAGAAGACATATAAAGGTACCTCTGGTAAAAAATTTTAGCTCTTGATTCACTATAATTATGGAGATACACTCTGTGGAAGTGAGGGTTTGTGACAAGTCCACTAAGCTAGTCAATAAGCCAAAGTGTTCACAGGTAAAACAAATACGCTGCTATGCCAGAATCCCAATGAAGTGGTATCAATTCCATTGGAAAGGAAATTACCGGACTATATGGTTTCTTGTGTGAGAGTTTGGTCGAGATGTGTTAATATTGAGCGTGGGGAACGCTGTACAAGTTGGGTCTTCTGAACAAACCATAATTGAATAAAGTCTACCATTCTTTCTAACTTCTTTTTGGGGAGGATTCTATGAGTGAAAATTGGAGGAGTTTCAGAGGTATTGAGTAATATTTATCTACATGATCAGAGTACTCCAAAAAAAGAATTGAATAATTGCAGAAATTGAAGAGCTCCCAGGAAGCATTATCGGGTTCTATATGATGATTGGTTGATAGTGATGATTTAATACAGGATTTTATTATCTCATATATTCTTGGGTGGAAGGAAGGGGCAAGGATGGAGAGTTCAACTCTCTCTTGATAATGGAGGATTGTATCGTCCTCTGGAGGTTTATCCCTCCCTTTACATTTGGAAGCTATAGCTACCTTTGAAGTCATTACTTCCCTTGAACAATGACTATTGATTATTTCTCATATATTGTGCATGGTGTATTGTGGCGTATTGTTGCTCTTATACTATTGTTCATTTCTCGTTGGATATAATTTGAATGGTTTAGTATAAGTTGAAAAAGGTTTTTAAATTGTACTGATATTGATTCACCCCCTCTTCGTGGGTGGAAGGAAGGGGCAAGGATGGAGAGTTCAACTCTCTCTTGATATTGGAGGATTGTATCGTCCTCTTGGAGGTTTATCCCTCCCTTTACATTTGGAAGCTATAGCTACCTTTGGAAGTCATTACTTCCCTTGAACAATGACTATTGATTATTTCTCATATATTGTGCATGGTGTATTGTGGCGTATTGGTGTAACTCTTATACTATTGTTCATTTCTCGTTGGATATAGTTGAATGGTTTAAGTATAAGTTGAAAAAGGTTTTAAATTGTACTTGATATTGATTCACCCCCCTCTTAGTATCAACATTTCCTTCCTCGTCAACTATGATGGAAAGGACAGGGCACCATGGCATGGCCATGCCTTCGTTTGCAGAAGAAGTTGCGTACTCTATAGTCCAGTAGTCTTCTGCCGACCCCGATCCAACTCCCGCACAGGAGTTATATCTAGTTCTTGAGCCTATTTGGGCTCAATGTTCCCTTGCCGATACTGATTCTTTAGACTTAGTCTTTCCCTCAGACAAGGTGATTATTGAGGAAATGACTAGTCTAGACAAACCCTGGGATGATATCCATCATAGATCTTATTTTCTCCCAGAGTAAAGAATATTTGAAGTAGGAGATTTCACTTTGAATATGACTGGAGATAGGGCTTGTCCTATCAATCCTTTGGCTATGCATGTTGTTTACGCTGAAGTAAATATGAAAACCATCGCTAAAATGATACGTATTGATATCTCCAAAATCCTTGGCATCATGGAGAATATCTTCGTCAGAGCAGATTGCTCCCCCGAGGAGATTCGAATCTACATGGATTTATTTAAAGAATTATATGACGTTTTTTCCTGGTCTTATGAGGAAATTCCAGGCATAGATCCAAGAATCATTCAACATGAAATCACGACATATCCTGATGCCAAGCTGGTCTGGCAGAAGCTTCATCTAGTTAATCCCAGGAAAGCAATAATTATTAAGGTTGAAGTAGAGAAACTACTCAAAGCTAGTTTCATCTACCCCGTTCAGTTGACTCAATGGGTGTCAAATCTCATTCCAGTAAACAAAAAGCAGGGTACGATTCGCGTATGTACAAACTTATGTGATTTGAACAAATCCTATCCAAAGGATAATTTCCCCATGCCATTTATTAACCAAATAGTCGATGAATGCACAGGGTGCGAGGCCTTTTTTTTCATGGATTGTTTTTCGGGATACAATCAGATATAGATCAAACCTGAAGACCAACACAAAACCTCTTTCATTTTCCCATGGGGTACATTCGCTTATTGGAAGATGCCTTTTGGTCTGAAAAATGTTGGAGCTAATTTTCAGAGGGCCATGTCTTTTTCTTTCCATGACCTCAAACACATAGTCAAGGCTTATCTTGATGATTTAGCATCACGATCTCGTAAGAGAGTTGACCATATAGCACACCTCCAACTTATCTTTGAGCAATGTCGCTACTACCTGATTCTCTTAAATCCAAACAAGTGTAGTTTTTTCGTAACAGTAGGTCGTCTTCTTGGTTTCATAGTTTCGACAACAAGGATCATGGTCGATCCTCTAAAGGTTGAGGCAATAATTTAGTTTCCTCCCCCATGCACAATCCCTCAGCTTCAGAGTTTACAGGGAAAAGAGAAATTCTTATAGCATTTCATCGCAAACTATCCCGAGATCACAAAGGGTTTCATACACTTACTGAAGAAGGACGTTCCTTTTCATTGGGATGAAGTCGCTCGATGCTCTTTTGAAGCGTTGAAATATGCCCTCACATCTACCCCTCTGCTTTGGCCACTCGATTATAATATAGATTTCTTATTGTACTTGGTCATTGCAGAGTCGACCATCGGCATGGTCTTGGTTCCGAAGGATGATTTTCTCTTATAATATGTGATCTATTACTTGAGCCGAGGCTTGGTTGGACCAGAACTCAATTATTCCCACGTTGAAAAGCTTGCGTTGGCAGTCATTCATGTTGTCCAACAATTTCATCATTACATCTTGTTTTGCAAGACTACCATCATTGTCGTTGTGAATCCATTTCAATATGTGTTGACATGACATGTAATCGACAGAAAGATCAATAGATGGATATTTATCATCCAAGAATTTGACTTGGATTTTCTCGGTAAAATCCTAAAAGTCGTTGGTCTTCACGGAACTCATTTCGGAACTTTCGGTCGAATCAGGTGATGTTATACCCGAGGAGTCGCCTATCAAAGGACACATGTTTTTGATCGCATCTTCAGACTGCTGGTATGGAGATATACTAGTATATCTCTAGACTTTAAAGTGCCCCACCTTTTCCTCTCATGATGAGCATCATCGTATATGCCATCAGGCCAAGAACTATCTCATACTCGAGGACACTTTGTATTGTAGAGGTGTATATTGCATCCTTCATTGATGTCTTATTCATGAAGAAGAGAAAATCATGCTTAACGATTTCCACACAGGTGCATGTGGCGGTTATTTGTCTGGGTTTGCAACAGCCGAAAATATTCTACGAGCCAATTACTTTTGGACGACATTAATCAAAGATTGTGTTGATTCGTTCAAGAAGTTCCACCCCTATCAGATCTTCTCTCGGAAGATGAGGGCACACCCTGCTCCCATGTTTATCGTCATCACAGTTGGTCCCTTCACCAAGTGGGGGATTGATTATGCTACATGCAACCCTCCTTCCACAAGGGGGCACCGTTATATCATCGTAGCAGTATACTACTTTATGAAGTGGGTCGAAGCTATTCCAATGTTTAAAGATGATGGCGAGACAACAACTCTCTTTTTGTTTAACCAAATAATAGCAAGGTTCGACATCCTAAGAGAGATTGTCACTAACCATGGCATTCACTTTCAGAACAAAATGATGTCTGAGTTAACGTCAAAGATTGGGTTGAGGAAAGAACATTCATCACCCTACTACCCACAAGAAAATGGTCATGTGGAAGCTGTGAATAAATCCCTTAAGAATATTCTATAGTGAACGATCAATTCAGCCAAGTCAAATTGGCATTTGATGTTGTACTCGACACTATGGGCCTACTGATTGTCTGTTAAGACTGCAACTAGTTTCTCACCTTTTCAACTCGTTTATGGGCTGGAAAAAGTCTTGCCTATAGAGTGCCATATCTCCTCTCTAAAATCGGAAGTATAGTTATTTCCAGACAGTTCACCACTTGAAGAGCGCTTATTATATCTTGAGCAGCTTTATGAACAATGTCAGGATGTAGCCTTGTCCAATGAGGCTCACAAACAAAAATTCAAGTGTCAGTATGATCAGTCCATCTGTCCTTGTATTTTTTTTTAAGGCGACCTTGTCCTAGTCTATGACCAATATAAGGACCCCCTAGGGGCAGGCAAGTTAAAACCCATGTGGGTTGGACCTTTCATCGTGAAGGAGGTTCTAAAGAAGGGTTCTTATCATCTAGTGGACTTTGAGGGAAATTCTTTGGCGGAGCCTAGAAATGGGCTCTACCTCAAGAAGTATTACTCATAGGTGGGTTGCCTTGGGTGACTTCTTGTAACATATGTATAGTCTTATATATTTTCCTTTTAGTTTTTGTCTTTTTGGTTTTATGGACATGTCATTTTTTATGTCATATTTTTCACTATGGAATATGTCAAGTGAATCAGAGGTGTTCATTGGGTTTCCGGACGGTGCTAGCCGACACTCTTGGAGGCTTGCTTCCACAGCTTGGGTGATTTTCACACCTTAGGGCCAGTTTCTATCTTCAGGAGGTATCTGTTTAGGTGACGACACAAACAATGTCACCAAATATAGTGAAGTTTTAGATTTTCTTCGTGATGTTTTTTCACATCGTATCTCTCACCTCTGGGTCTACTTAGACACTCAGCTGGTTGTGTCCCAGTTAAATGGGGTTTACTACATTTACGATCCTACACTACACCGACCATTACTTAGGGTACGTCTCATAGAACTAATATTTGATTACGTTATGTATATCCATGTTCCTAGGAGATTGAATCAAATCACAGATACTCTAGCTAATCATGTATTAGATTGACATATTGCACACATGTAAGAAAATGCAGAAACACGCATATGTAAAATACATTTGTAAAATAGATGTAATACATAATACGTAAAAAGATGTAAGATATTCATATATATATCAAAACTATTAGAGTACATGGGTGGGTACAAATGCCTCAAAAATATGTCCAGTAAGAGTCATGGGGCTTCTGCCCTAAAAAATATACAAAAAGTTCTTTCGGCATGTAAGTAGTCCAGCCTAGCTAAGGGCGGGGCCTTTTGGCCCTGACATAGTGAACGACGGTGTTCTCCAAATGCCGGAAGAGTTGTACCCAGGTCTGTGGAACCCCAAATACGTGAGGTTGCATCAACGGTGGGAGATCCTCGATCTCTTCCATAAGGACTATACGAGTGAGCGCGGTGAGGTTCCACTCCACCCGTAACTACTTTTCTCAGATCTTTGAAAAGAAAAACTTAAAACAACATTTCGCTCGACTACAAGCTACTTAATGTCCTAAGAATTCAAGTAATGAAATTAAGAAA
>SNQJ01S0240483.1:0-13539 GCA_010110895.2 Picea sitchensis
TAAATGTAATAGGGTTTATTAAGAAACAAATAAACAACATGACAGTGGGTAAATCAAATATGGAGTGTGGGAGAATTCGTTACCAAGGATGCTTCGCATTGATAGTTATATTTAATTTCTTGTTTCTACTTTACTTGTAATCTTTCTATTTTGTGTGTATAGGTGAACGAGGTGTATCTCAAAGTGAGAGACCAGAGTAGAAACCTTCCAATGGGGATCTTCTTCAAACTTTGTTAATCTAGGTGAGTAGTTCATGACTACTTGGTAATTACAAGAATGTTCTTTTTTGCTACTTTGGGATTGATTTAGTTGTCTTTTTTCTTCCCATTTTGTTGTGACCCTGACCCTTGTCATAGGATATTAAATTCCATGGCACTTACACAATCTACAAAATGAAGTGCCCACTTCAAGGGGGAAGTTATCATTTCCTTCAAGGGTGGCTCCCCAACCATCTACTATAGTAGGCCCCTAGCCTTTTCCACCTTACCCAAGATCCTTTGAAGGCTTCTCTATGTAAAAAATTACAAGGGTAAGTCATGGAAAGTTATTATTTTGATGTTATGGAAGATGAGGTTAGTTGTGGCAACGTTCTCTCTTCTCATGGATACTGTGTCAAACACTATGTCACGACCTTCCTTCAAACCTTAGGGATTCCTTGGAACAAGAAAAATGGGAGTCAACTAGTGGATTCTTTCTCATAGTTTAGGGATTACCACCAAACACTCCAAAATTTGACACAAGTGCACCACATTCAACTCAACCTGTTGAACCTACATGCCACAAATTAGGGCATTGTCATAAAAAAAAAAATTGTTGATAGATTGTATCTTATTAAACATGGCACAATTTTGTTTCTCCCAAATGAGGCTATTAAATTCTTATTCATCAACATGTTGCACCAAACTCAACTAGGTAATCATATCCCCTAAGAGAGTAGCTTTCTAGGATATTGACATATGGAGTAGTTGGCCACATAGCCTAATGACTTGACTCTGAGAGGACTTGGCCTATACACAATGCCAAAACATTTTTGGGGAATTTTAGGTCTACCACATAGTGGACACTTAAGTTGAGGGATATTGAGGTGAATTAATGTATTTATAATATTCAACCCCCCAAGAATGAGGGGCAATACAATAAAGGCATTTTTGGGCTCAACCAAAGGTTTCCAAACACCACAACTAAAAGTGTCAAGTCATTTACCTATATTTGATCCACCAAATTATCTTATTTAACTAACCATCTAAGATATCCTTATGATAGAGCCACCTATAGCTATAAACACATTTTTACTTCTTAAATTCCTTATCCTTGTTTCATTTTTCAATCCTTCCACTAGGGTTTAGGAGCTTGTTTCATTCAATCAAATACCAGTGTGTCTAGATTGGGTAGTTGAGATTTGACTTTTATCCCTAGCAAAGGAACTAAGTTTCAAGTCTAAGAATCAAATACGTGCTTGATATTGATATCTCTTTTAAATGATCTCAAGGTTGAGAATCATGTTGACTTGGTCAAAAAAAATCCTTCGTGTGTAGTGGAACAAGAACCACCATATGGAATGGAAATCCAATGACATAATAGATGTGAGTTTTGTCTTACTAGCTAAGATGATGTTTAATCACCTATTGGGCCTTCCAAATACTCCATAAACAACTACAATTCTTTTCACCTTCACATAGTTTAAGAGTGACAATAAGAGTTTGCAAATTAATACCTATTCATGTTTACATAGTGGAAATTTTATCACAATATCAAGATCTCTAATAAAGATCACAGAGAACAAGAGTTAAAGAACCTTGCAAAAGTCAAATGGAACGGTTATAACGAAAGGAAATTTAACAACGCTATCATAAAAGTGAGAAAAAACACATAAGGAAATAAGAAGAAAATAAAGGAATAAATATAACTTTACCTTGTATCAAAGGGTTGATGGATAAGATTGTGAAAAAATTGTAAAAGGGTAACATAGATGTCACTTTCTCCCCAACACATACCACTTTGAGTATGCTAGATTCTATAAAATATCTAATCAATCATAGAATGCATAAATGTGTCTATGACATATTATGCTCTTGTAGCACTTCTCTGAGCTATAGTCTATGTCTTATGAATGCATACCTCAGGTTCGCTCATGTAAGAAGAGAAGGTAAGCCTATCCCCTATATTTCTTCCCCTCAAGGAGCTCTAGAAGGTAAGTGACCTTACTTGAGCTTTGTGAAGGGTTGGTGATTATACCCTCTAATTTGAACCTGGTAAGTATCGACCTTACCTAGTTGAGCATAGATTGGGTAAGGATAACCTTACTTCCCTTCCTTCTTTCGCTTCGAAAGAAGTAAGCAAAAGGAAAAAATCTATTACAGATAAGTTGGTCTATTTGTCCATGGAAGTCTTAAGGAACATTTCACTGAGATCATGCACAATAGAGTCCAAAGGTCATCATTCATTGAACACTCATTTTCCTTGGGGCACCACATCTATGTAGAGAATACCAAACTAATCATTGGGGTGGTTAGTTACACAAAATAATAAAATACTTGATAAACCTTGAAGATTAAAAAGAATGTAAATAACTTGAATTGGGATGATAGTTAGAAGTTAAGTGAAACATAAGATCTTCTAATCTAGCACCTTCAAAGTAATAACACTTAGTTATGACTTTCCTATTAATAAAAATAGATGCTTATATTGAGAGGTTGGCTAATGGTCTCTCCTCCTTGACATTTAACTTTACTAATAATGCATATTAAAGGTAACTATGTTGTTAGATTCTTTGCTAGAAAGAGAAATCATATCTTCCTCCTAATGGTTCTCTTATGTACATAGATGGAAACTTCAAGAAAGAGAAATCATATATTCCTCCTAAAGATGATCTTGGAAATAGATATCAAAGCATCAAGCTACTGAAATGTTAAACACATTTTTTTAGATTTGCAATAAAATTTATACACATCCATGCATTTTTAGTACATAAGCCCACCCATAAGTGAATGTAATTCCTCATAAGCAACTCCCAAGATCCATTTCTTTCCAATTCTTCAATAACCCATTTTACACAAATTGCCTTGGATTGAGTATGTGTCTTAATAATCCCCATTTTTCACTAGTCTCTATTGTCCTAGCTTACGTTATGAAACTACAAAGACCATCCCTTAGAATAACATTTATATTTAGCCATTCTTGTGCAATGTTCTCAATAGAGTAAGAAATTTCTAATTTGTTTATTAGATTGAGATTTTTTATTAAACATACAGGGGTATTTCCATAAAATCTAATATTTGTTTACTAAAACAAACATAACATTAATAATTTTAAATTCTTTAATCATGTAATCCAAAATTCAAATTAAAGTAGAATGAACATAGTTGCATAATATTTTATAGAATTTTATATCCTATCCATTCTATTCGTCTTCTAATGATTTACAATAGAATTTTATATAATACAATAAAATTTATAAGTTTCACATGAGGTATTCACTCAATGAACTTGTGACATAGCGTCTGCGTTTATGGGGTATTAAAGAATACCCCTAATTTCACTAGATATTGATAAATACCTCTCAAAATACTTTTGTTGAACCCCCTTCCAATACATATTTCTAATAAAATAAACCCCTATTTTAACTAGATACCCCTTTTTATACCCGCTAATACCTATAAACCCCTTGAGACCCCTCCCCAATACCTACAATATATTGATCTTATTTTTCACAATTAAAAAAAACCCTTTATGAATGAACGTGATAATATAGTAGTTAACATGGTGAAGCCCCCGTGAAGTTTCATTAGTTGATCATTTAGGAAAAGAAACAAACAAAAGAATAACTTGCTCATTAAAAGTCTAATTACAAGGTTGAATTCAACTATAAATCTCCTTGTGGACAGCAGTAACAGACGGGAAATTGGTGGAGAGAAGAAGACTCTCCACCCAACCAAGCCACTCAATAAAAAGGTTGAAGGATCTTGAGCCTACATCCACCAAAATTATACCATCCTACCTTCCCTTTCAATCAATTTCTCAACGAAACTACCCTAGTCTCTCTCCACCTCTCAAGTAGTTAGTCTCAATAATTCAAGAAAACTTGATCACATACATAGAATATAGACCAACAACATTAAATAGTCACCAATATTACATAGTTCTTCTCTCCTTTCTAACAATATAACAATAATTAACACTCATAGAGAACTATTTAAAACCAACAAGATCAATTTAGCAAGACAAACCAAATAGACAACTAATAGAATCAAACTAGATTAAATTAGGAAGAAGAAAGACCCTCCAAATTAGACCCCTCTTCTTTTATTTTCAATTGTTGCAACTTTTATTTATTTAATATTTATTTTCCCCTAGGACAAGTGGCCTACATTCCATTAATCACCCATGTAGTATTTAATTAAATCTTAATCCATTTACTTAATCTTATGTTATCTTATTATATTTACATTTATATTATAAATCTAAAATATTATAAATTTTATATATTATTTACATTATAATTATTATATATCATTTATATTATTTTTGTTTACTTATTTATCTTCTTATATTTACCTAATGGTCATACCCCTCATGGTGCTTGAATGATCTTATTCATCATGGCATGGGTTCTTCTACTGAGACTAGTCTTTATATGGAATGCCTCATGGGATGGTGTGATAACTCATCACATGGGTGGCTACACTAATACAAGGCTCTACTCAACTTTTGAAATTCATGAGGCTTTGTAACCCCAATCATCTACAAGGATCTTCTCCCCCAAATAATACATACAAGTCTAGGTTCGTTGGTATAAGTTTAGTGGAAGTATTATTCTATCATCAACCCATAATTATAGATCCCAATGAAAATCCCTTATGGTTATGGAATCCCACAAGATACATATCATCATTGTCTCTCTAACTTGAATTGTATCAAATCATTTGTGCTTGCATCACATTACATAACCATAAAATTATTTTAATATGCAATAAAAATGCCATGTTCATTTATCAATTAGTACGGAAAAATTATTCAAATTGTACATTCATTAAGCAATGCATATCGAGTGTTGCATAGTTATTCAATATCTAGTATTACACATTTTGATTCTTTCAATGTTTAATAACTCATAACAAATTTACTCATTATTCAGCATTTAAGTAACACATTTACACTAGTTCAAAACTTTAGATAACCAATTGTCTCCATGGTATAGTTTTAAGGCATCATTTAATCACACCATTATCAAACTCATACACTACATTGAATAAAAATAATGAGACAAAATTCATTAAGCCTCATCATTAAATCACGTGCACGCGCGTGCACGCATGCACACACACATTTACATAACTAGACAAAACAATAACCATGAAGTCATATATTTTTAGTGTCTTAGAAGTCATAAGATATCAATGGATCATCATGGTAATAGACAAATTTAAATGTACATGTAATAGTTTAAGAAAATATAGACCTTGAACATTACATAATCCCTTTTCTCCCATCTATGTTGGTCTAGAGAAAGCTATGAAAATATTTCTCAAGCCACTTGCAAGCACCAATGAATGGGAAGTAATTGGAAGAATAATACATATGGGTGATTGTCATGACTTTCATAAATATCTAAAATTTGGTAGTGGTGGGCCCCTCATTTTGATTTTGATGATGGACATATTGTGGTTGTATGAAAGGACAAGGTGGCATAGACTTAGAAAACAAAAAATATAAGAGTAGTGCCATGTAGATTGAAGACCATTCGCAACATTAAGGAGCATCAACCATAATGGGAGACTAGAACTAGGATAGCAGGTGGGATTCTAGGTGATCAAGGAGTTGATTAGAAAAAAGAATGAAGACTCCTAGCTAGAAAGAAGGCAAATATTCGTTGGTTCATAAATAAGGGATTGGAAGTAGGCAAATGGTTTTTCGCATTTTGATTGTACCTTCTTGCTTTTGAGTGCAAGAGTATAAATGAAAAATGATTAGACCTATAAGAAGGTTGTTGTTGTTGTAGTGGTTGTGATTCCCTGCTAGTCCTTAGTGGTATTCATTTAATCTATTATTGTTGTGGTCTCATGACTGAAGAAACATTATAAATGAGGTATTTGGTTAACTTGGAGATCAAAGGAATGAAGCCCCTCTTTAAAAAATTTGAGCTATTTACATTGTATGGTGATGATGTCTTTCACTATTGTTCACTCTATGATGTTGGATAATAGTAATTTTATCACATAGTGTTTGTGTTATTAAGATAATGATAGCTCTTGATATGGAAATGCTTACTCATTGACTAGTTAGATAATGGATGTGGTATGATGGTTACATGCATGCATAATAGTTAAAGTGGAAGTATGAATAATCGGTTGGGTGCTAGTCATGATAGTGATACTACATGAGCCCTGTACAAACCTAAGTCCTGATACAATGCTTTGAGTGAAACATTCCTCATGGAGATTGAAAATCATGGTGCCTAGACTAAAATGGACCCCCTTTTTGGGAAACTAATGTGAACCTTGGTCAAAATATAGCCAAAAAATAGTTTCAATGTTGGGACCTTTCATAATTTGTATGGTGTTCTAGTAGCATGATTGACAAGTTGACCCAAAGCTAAGTGGAATATTGGTGGTTCAAGAAAATTGATGTCTTATAGAAACAATGCATTACAAGCTTCTACTCCCACTAGATGCATGATGACCATGATACCTATGAGGTATTTTGGGTATATTTTTTAGTAGAATTGTTTGAATGGTTAAGTAGATTGGAAAAACATTTATGACATGCTTGGAACAGGAGAAGAGAGATCCAATGAAATGTTTAGAATCTAGTTGTATTACAAATATTTAATAATGAAGTTTCAAGGGATGTTGATTTTGGGGTTAATAGTATAATATAAGGATACATTATTAAATCCATTTTGGATCTAAACCAAACCTTCTCAAGAGTACAAGAAAAATTCATGAAAGGATCTTGCATAATTTTGGTGAAGAAAATCACAACCTAGGTGAAGATGTTTTTAGTGGAAGAGAATTATATGTCATTTAACCTGTCAGTCATGACAGTCTAAGAACTTGCACTTGGCGTTGACCTGGGATGGAGCTAGTGAAAATGAGTAACTGAACGAGGAAAGTACCATGTAAGAAGCACATGCTCTAGAGAACATGGAGAGATATTTGAAGAGAGATGTGATAATAGATAAGTGGTGGCTAAACAAAATGAAGGAGGTTCTATGAAGAGAGGAAGTAGTGAAAATAACTATGGGAAAAGAAGGAAGTATGTAAGCACTTATTAAGAAGTTGAAAGGGTTGTAGAAACAAAGAGAGAAGGCCAAACGTGATTGAGAGAGTAAGAGTTGGTAGCTAGGGGAGAGATGTCTAAATAATCTGAGGAGATGAAAGGAAAAGTCATGAAGCAAGTGGGAAAGCATGCTCTCTGAGATGAATTGGGAATGGTGTAGTGGGAAGATATGTCCAAAGGGAATACATATCAAATCATGAACAAGGGAATGATTTTCAAGATGCAAGACGAAGAGGCACTTGATGATGTATTTTGGTTGTTTGAATGAGAAGAAGGATGATAAACAAACATGTACGACCCGAATATAGTGGAGCCAGTTTGCAACGGTGACCACCCCTTGCACAACTTGAGAAAAATGCGGTAATTATTAATCTTTCTTCTAGTTATGATTTTAAATAACCTTCTAAAAATGGTTCAAGAAATAGCAGTAGTGGGTAGCCAAGTGTAGGTGAGAACACTGGTAGTAGTGGAAGTGCAATAGTGATTTTCGATTCTATTTCAAGTGGAGGAACTAGTCTAATTAGTTAACCATGTCCACAAGGATTCATTTTAGTGAATGACGAAACCAAGAGTATGGTTGAAGAAAAAAACAATATAGAAATGTACCTTCTTGAGTTATCAAGGAAGGGTGATAGTGATGCAAAGCAACATTGGTTCCTCTATGAATCAATCTAGAGAGTGAAGAGGTTCATGGCTCCAAATATTAAACTGGTAGAGGTATGAACCATGTTTTGGGGTAAGGATCTACAATGGAACATGAATTTTATACAAACAAATATCTAGGGTTAAATTAATACCATGGATGAAATGAAAGTGGGGTTTGTGGCCCATTTCTAAAGGCCAAACTTAGAGAAACAAAGTTGCATTGAGTTGAAAGAAATCAAGAATATCATTGGCGAAAGTTCCTGGGAATATGATCAATGCTTCACAACTCATCAATAGAATATTATACCCAATCCATGAGACCAAGCACAAGGAGTTTAGGGTATTATGTCCTTGACTAGAGTACCATTGATGTAGTAGAAGTGGACCACCCAATGGGATGCCTTGATTTAGGCCCTGAAATTCAAATCAATGAATGGGTATCTAGGATTGATTAGAGTAGTATTTTTGGTTATTCCATCAACGAGCATGATTCCTAAGCTTGAAAAGTTATATTCATAGCTATCAAACTTTAAAAAACAAATCCAAGAGATGAGCTATTTCAAGGAAGGAAGGGAATAATTTTGGTGCATCATATGCAATACAAAGGGGTACACAATAGATTATTTTCCCTCTTTGAGACTTAGGATTGCAACTCCTAACCTGAAACCACCACCTACTATATTCCTAGGCAATGTGTTAGATGAATATTATGAAATCTATAGAACCTAGGACCACCTCCCAGAACTTTACCCCATGCTACAAAACTAGACTTCTAAATCAACTACCATTCTCTATGACTTATGTAGAGAAAATACTCATTCCATAGAGAAATATCATGTCTTGTAGGTGCTCATGAAGTCATTCAAAAGGCGTTCCTTCTAGGTTGAGGATACAAACTATAAACCTATTGAAGGAGGGGGTCAAGGAGGCTATAGAGGTTGATATGGAGGAGGATATAAGGGAGGTAGAAATGGTGTTTTCATAATCCCCATAAGATGCTTTAAATGTTATGAGATAGGACATATCTCTTAGGATTGTGCACAACCATGGAGGAAGTGTCGATGTGGACACAGGTCATGCAATTGAGGATTATCCTAATGTAATAGCCAAGTTGAAGACAAGGACAAGATAGTGTAATGAAAGCCTAGTAAATTTTTTACCGTGGAAGATCATAGGGATAGGGGATCCCAGGATTAATGTTGTAACTAGGGGAGGATATTGTACGGGAGATAATTACTACCATCAAGAATATCCACACATAACGAGAGTTGATCCTATGGGCCCAAGTTTTGATGTAGAAAAAAAAGGATTCTTATAAAGAATCCTTAGAAGCACTACAAGAAGTAGTTGCCACTATAGGGAATGATGTAGGAAGTATATTAGCAATATAGAATCCCCTTGACCATTTGTGGTCGAGAAGAAGAATTTAGGGATCACAAAAAGGATCCATGGGAGAGACAATCCCAACAACGTTAATCCATGAGTTATTTTGGTAGATATATGATAAGTGGTATTGTACCACCATTTGGCAAGGGGAAGTTGTACCCATTAGTGTGGATTTTTAGAAGCAACGCATATTAAATAGGTTAATAAGAACGTGTTGAACACTTTTATTAGACCATCAGTTTGAGGATGATATGTAGTGCTCATATTCAACTATGTACCTTGAAGTTTAAATAGGTCCTACCAAAATTTGCTTGTGAATGTGGCGTCCTAATCCGAGATAATGGAAGTGGGCATATCATGTAGCTTAAAGATTTGATCCATGAAGGCTTGGCCAATTGAGGAAGGAGTGAAAGGATGAGCTAGGGAAAAAAATGAGTAGCTTATGAAAGAAGGTCAACAACCACCATGATCATTTATTTTTTTCTTGCTTTCGGGAGTCCCGTGATAAAATCAATTGAAATGTCTATCCAGATATTTGTTGGAATTGGCAGTGATTTCAATTCCCTTGGTATATTCATTGTCTCTCCCTTGTTTCTTTAGAAATCATCACAAGATGCTACGAAATCCTAGATTTTTTTTTTCGTGCAATCCTAAAAGAATGAATGCTTAGTTATTTTAGGGATATTTCTGGAAAGTGTATGGAGCATTAGAAAGACTAAAAGGCATCACTAAAAACTCATAATGACCTTCATGTGTTCGAAAGGCTATCTTAGGGATGTCATTCTTTTTCATCCTCATTTGGTGGTATCCTGAATGCAGATCAAGGTTAGTGAAAAGTTTTACTCCATGAAGTTCATCCAGGAGATCATCAATAATTGAGATGGAAATTTTTTCCTTGATCTTCAACTTATTAAGAGCCCTAAAATCATGACACATGTGCCAAGTTCCTTCCCTCTTTAACACCATGACTAATGGTGATGATTAAGGGCTTGTATTAGGATGTATGACCCCCACCTCCAATAGTTCATGAATGATATTTCCTACTTCATTCTTTTGTGCAAAAGGGTGTCAATAAGGATATATATTTGGTGGACGACTTCCTGGAATCAAGGGAATTCCAAGGTCATTCTCTCCTTGAGAAGGGGGTAAACCCTTTGGTGTCTCAAAGAACTAACGATGTTTCATGGGGACCATTAAGTCACATGGTGGATTTTTTTTGTTGGGTTATCCATAACCCACATGGAATTAAATTGGGAAATAATGCTATAGTGGCCCTTCTTTAATATTTTCTTCATATGATGAGAGTTGACTATTTTAGGAGAGCTTGCATGAAGTCCTTAAAGGGTGTGTACATGACCCTCTTTAGTGAAACTCATATAGAGATATTTGAAATCCATGGTGATTGATCCCCAGTAATGCGTATCATTCTTCCCCAATACTATATCACAACCACCCATTTTAATGGAAAACATGTGAGTTTTCAGGGAGTAATCTCCCATTTGGAGTTTAACATTTTCACATCTACCCCCACAATTGATAATACCTCCATTGGCTCTCATGATTTGGAAATTATTACCTTGGAGTGCACAAGAAACTATAACTCCACCACTCTCTTGTGAATGAAATTGTAAGTATTTCCACTTTCAACTAGGACTACAACTCTATGATGCTTGATGTAGCTTGTGATTTTCAAAGTTTATTAGGTCAAAATGCCTAATAATGCATGCAAGGAGATTAGGGATTCTTCATGAGGGAATGGATGTTTGAGTATATACTGAGTCTAGGATTTTGGTGTCTTCAACCTGTAACTATGTTGTCTCTTCAATAGTTGTGTCTTTGGTCAGAACTAGCAGTGGTCATATCAATTTGGAATAATTTATGTTCTTTACACTAATGACTTGGGCATGTTTCATCAAAATTATAGTAGAGTCCACGTCTTTGGTAGTTTTCCATTTCCATTGGAGACAACCATTTCCACGTCTTTGGTAGTTTTCCATTTCCATTGGAGACAACCATTGTACTTTCAAGGGATGAGTATGATTTGTTCTTGGGGAATTACCTTGGTGAGGATGAGAACGAGGAATGAAGGATGGTTCAAATAAGAAGAGCCATATAACTGGTCTCGTAAATTCTAATGACACCCCATTACATGTGCATTAATTCCCAACCAATGATTACCTTTAATGTTACACATGCCATCATAACAACACTAAGAACATAAACAAATGTGGTCACTTACYACATATTCTAACACTCCCCCTTAATGTTGACTATGGGAATAAATACAATTGCATAAGAAGATGGAATTAAATTAAACTAAAAGTAGTGGTAGTGGAGAAAATGATAAGGCTAACATCCCTCCTTTGCCAGTCCCATGTCTTGCAAACTCCCATTCGCTTTATCCTTTTCAAATCTCTAGGAATAGAATAAGAAATTTTAGCTCCAACTTCCACTTCTTAAAACAATAACTCTTTTCAATGTCTCTTGTGTTCAAATCTTCAAGATTAGAACAACAATGCACTTAACCCAATGCTATAGATCATAACAACTTAGTTTGCTCTAATGCCATGTTAAAAATTTAGGGAACTTGCAATGTGCACATGATTTGCTTCTGTCTAACATGGTTAGAATTGAAATTCACAACTCAAGATGATGCATTCAACTACTATTGATGAAATCCACCTTTACAAGTAAAAAAGCTTTGCATCAAGTCCGATCACATAATAACTAACTTTGATACCATTGTATTTATTGGACTATAGACTCATGTATTCATTATGATAGCATTTGCTACTTCAGTATTTAACATTGTGTCCCTACAATGCTTTGATACAACAATAACAAATGCATGTTCTTCAATAGATGTGTTCCTTGGACACATATTTATGTTTTTGAAGAACAACTATTTACATTGATGTGTAATTTGAATAAATATTCATGCTTAAAATATCTTCATATGAAACTAAAATCAATCACACAAAGATTGTGCTTGCTCAATAGTCGTAGGCTAAAGATTCTATGAAATGATGATTTTTTCAGGGGATATTTTTCCGAAATCCGACAAGAAATTGTTGGGTTCGTAGATTTGAGTGATTATTTATGTAAAATCTGAGTGCCCTAGGAGTTTTTCAGTATGCTGAATCCATTTTTGCATCCATAAATGGATTTTGAATAACAAAAAATAGTGATTCCTGTAAATTTATATCATCGAATTTCGGCGAAAAAAATCATTTTATAGAACAACTAACCAACGCTTGATTAATATATTGCAAAAAAACACTAATATTATCCTTCCAAAAAATCTACAATATACTAATACAAAAATAACTACAACTTCACATAAAAGCCTCACTTGACTAAACTCATAAATGTGCATGGCTCTCAAGCTAACAATGTACACAAACTTTAAACATGAGGCAACTTCAAAAACTTACAACTCTTTGTTCCACATATTTACTCGTGTAGGACTTTCACAAATTTTCAAAAACTCAGTCACTACATATAATGTTTAAATTTAATATTCTATCATACCATTCGAAAACTAAAAACATTTCACATTTTTTAAATAATTATTAAAAAACATTTCGCATCTTATAAATAATTATATTTATTAATAAATAAAATTATTTTTAATATAATTTTACATATTTTGGATTTTCAATATTTTAATATTATAAAATTATTTTTAATATAAATTTATATATTTCGGATCTTGGATTAGCATTATGTTATATATTAGATAATGTTATATTAAAAAAAAAATTAACTCAATTAAAAANAAAACTTAAAAAATTTAAATCCCTCTCTAATAATATTTTAACAACAAAAATAACTAAACAAATTTGTTTTATTTTAACCTTCCATTTAACTTACCTTAATCTAGAATAACTAAGCTATCTCAACTTACCTTACTCTAGAATAACTAACCTATCTCCAGCTCGTGTGTTGTATGTTGATGCTTGCAAAACTTCTCTCGGTTGTTAGTAGTTACACTGCTAGGTCACATATCACTTTCATGCAACAACCAAATGGAAAATAGTTACATCAACGGGTCACATATCATGATATCACTTTCATCTCAACAACTAACTGTCACATCAATACGTTACATGTCACTTTCAACAACCAACTGTCACATCTAGGTCACATGTCACTTTCAGAGAACACTATGCAAGTGTACGGTCCTTCCAGATTCTAATCTGGACGACCAATCACTGGTGTTCTCACCTT
>SNQJ01S0240484.1:0-13523 GCA_010110895.2 Picea sitchensis
ATTGTGCATACTAACAATCAAATTCACTTTCTCAAAAGGAAATACCATTCCTTGCAGTTTGTCTTAGCGGGCAATCGGTCTTTCCTATGGGCTTACCTCACTGCCATATCCATGACCCTTTGCTTCCTACAATTCATTCTTTCCATAGCCAAACAAACTGTTAGTCTCATCTCAACATACCAAACTTTTCAAAACGTAATTCAACATTTCAAAAGGGTTTTAACAATTATGCCAATATCCATGGCCACATTCATACCCAATGCATTCTTGCATTGTTTTTCAAGTTCGTCACACTTTATGATCGGTTCTTGGCCATGGGGTGTTGGAATTTAACCAACCTTTTCCTCATATGGTTTATTCATTTTCTTTCATTCTTATAGTAGGACCATACTGCCTGCTATAGGTCGATCACGATCCCAATTCAATACACATGAACTCAAAATTTTCACACGAATGCCTTTACGCATTCCTTGATTGTCAATGCATTCATGAATTCTTCCAAGGGTTACAAACAATGTTTACTACCAGAGGTTCATACCTCCATCATTTCGGTTCTTCGTCTTGAGTCATACCTTACTTTGGTATCCAAGGCATACAACTGAATTTCAAGTTTATGCATAACACTAAGACAATAAAATATTTTAGAAGGGGTTCTTACCAAATCCCTTCATACCTTGTGCCACACAAGCACGGATATCTTTATACCGTTTCTTGGATGCTAGCACCCTCTTTCTTATTTTTACCTCATCACCAGTGCTTTATGGGGACTTTTACAACCCTATCAACAATCTTTCACTCACAACCTTCTCTTGGTCATTCTCTGTTTGAGGTTGCCCATCATTGGCAACTATCTTCCTCAATAGCTCCAATTCATTTCTATACACAACATGCATCATCATAGACACAATTACATTAGTCGTAATATTAAACCAAATGCATGTATTATAACATTCGAATTCATAAACATCCTCAAATGTTTCCATAAGTGCAACACAACCAAATTTCAATTGTATCTTCGGCAATACAATCCTTATTACTTATGGTGTCAAGACCTTTTTATTTTTATTGGCGTACCAGCTTTCTCATCCAAGGGAAAACATAATACTCAGCGAGGAAAGAGTTGAGGACTCTCCCCTTCTTCCAACTCTTCCTACACTGCCTGGGACTTTTCAGCCTAGCTGAGTTATCTCTAAGGCCTCACTGTCTCTTCTCTACTTTTGCAATTCTACTCCCTGTCAGGATCTTCCTGCTCTTTTCCTTGAGCCACCTTGGTTAGGCCTCACCGTAACCCCTTTTGGGATACCACAACATGCTTTAATAAAAACTCTTTGCTCATAATGAATCATGAACATGTGCATCCTACACACTTCCATTCGGTTATCAGAATGGTCAATATTCAGTTGTTAGTCTTCTATTAATTACATGATTCTTTCAAAATGTAATATAGGATTCTTATATATGGACAGGCCTTGCAGCCCATTGTCCAACCTTCAACAATTATTAGGGTTGTGACTCTGTTCTTCTAACAAAGTCCTTACACAGTTCCTCCACCGGGAACTCCTTCGACATGCAACTCCCTTGTTGCATATCCATCACTATTTGTGATGGCCTCAGCCTTGAGTTAGCTTTAGCTTTTTACTAAATATTCCCCTTAAGGAATATAAACATGCGTCTTTGTTAGCTTACATCTATGACGTACTTAACCATTTTCATAATCCTAAGCCTGCATGTAGCTGTCATAGTTATATGGTGTAGATCCCCCCCCTTTCTCTCCAAGGGTTTCATGACCTCTCGGTTTTAGGATCTTCTTAATACTGAACTGAAACAGTGTTTGATTCCCTGATGGAACCTATAAGAAACAATCCACGGGTCTTCAGAAATTTCGGCCCATGTGTACAAGTGCTTAAACGCAAGTCTCTTCCATGTGACCACGCCTTGTGACCACACACTAACCCAAAAAGGTGTGTCGCGATTTCACGTATTGGCAATATGAGTCAATCGACTCTCCGTCCTTCAAACTCTCGATACCCGAAATGCTGAAATTTCGGATCAGATCAACGATCACCAACAGCTCTCCAACCAATGGTTGTGATTATGTCACGATTTCACGTTTCATGCCTTCGGTACTTTTGTTATGAAGCACCTTGAATCCTTCGATCCCTGAAATTGTGAAATTTCGGAGTTCTCAATCTGACGGTCCTGATTCTTCCACGATTTGACAGCTCAGATCTCGTCGGGGTTTTGCGTATCGGGATTTCACGATTTCGCGAGTCGCGAAGTCAAAAGACCTTTCACCTTCATTCTCTCGATCCTCGAAATTGCGAAATTCTCTCTGGACGATCAATGGTCTAGATCTCTCCTTGATCAACGTCTATGATCTTTTCGCGAATTTCTCATTGCTTCTTCCAAGCCCTTTGGTTTTGCGAAATTCTGGTATCTCCTCGCAACTAACTAGTGCACTACTTCTCTGAGATTGAACAACTTGAAACATTTCGGCTCTTTCTGAATGGATCTTGACTCTTGATCTTATCCAATCTTTAAAATTCATTTCTGAAGGATTTCTCTTGCTCAATCCTCCGTACTTGTTCTTTCTTCGAACTTCAGTTTTCTGCGCTTAACCTTTGAATGCTTCAACTCTTTGAAACTTAGAAATTTTTTCTAAATGTTTCCTCTTGAGACTTAAAATCACTACTCCTCCTAGTATACTTTGCCCTCAACCTCTGGAGTTTTCAAACTTTAACACAAGCTTTATTCTATACGCATGTTCGACATACAAAATTTCCCTGCTATCTCTTTTGAGCTTTTAAGTTACTTACATGACTAATCTCATAGTCATAACTCATACAGATGTTACCCTCTCTTTATGGGAACAACCAACAAGGGTCACTCTCGAGAATTAGCAACAGTCCCAAAGGACTCCTCTTAATCTTGTTTAAATAGATTATCCTTGTTGTCGATTCTAACCATTATAGGTCAAGTAATCTGACCCTACATATTTTCATCAATCCTCTCAATCGTGAGGGGTTATATGCTCAGGGTTTAGTCTTTTAATAATGCAACAATTACAACTTTATAAGGATCCTACCAGTCCTTACCACATTTCCTAAATCACGAAGGAGTTCTTCATGAGGATCTTAATTCTTACCTAACCAACCATCTCAAATGCAAGAGACTCTACCTGCTTTAGTAGGTAGCCATCATCGCACTCTAACAAAACGACTCAGTTCATGTCCCTTTTCTAGCTCGTGCAGCTTCATAGCACAATTTATTCCACCTCTGTTATTCACACTTAGGTCTTATCAGTAATATTGATCAGTGCATCCCTACTCCTATAAGAGTAGTTATCATTTTGACAAAGGAACAATATAATTCCTTTGCTGGAATTCCGTAGAAATTCCCAAATTACAGTTTCATTATACAATCCTTCTCCTTAAAGAGAAACTGCAGATAACAATATCTCCTTACGTGACTCATACATGAGCCCAAGTAGGCCAAGTGTTGTAACCATGCTCTGATACCAATTTGTCACATACCCACTACGACAACCTAGATTTTTCGTCTTTTCTTCGAGGGACAGAATCCCTGAATTCCTACGGGGGCCTAGCGTAGGCTAGCTCTTTCCTTATCCACCTCCATGTGATCATTGGTTATGACCACAGACCAAGCCAAGAGGTGCCTTTTTCATTTCGCAACTCATCGATGCAAGAGAGTCAAGTCTTTCGACTCTTCAAACCCTGAAACCTGAAATATTACCTTCGATGAGATCGACAACTGCGAATCTCCCCCTGATCTGACGGTCCTGGCCGTATCGGGATTTCGGTAACCGGGAGTTCGAAATGCAGTGACCCAAACCACTGGTCACTCCATTCCACGAACTCTGATACGCGAGTTCTTGTATGAGATCCAACGATCCTCAATGATTTGGATCCAACGGTCCAGATCTTTTCGGAGTTTCATGAACCAGGAGTTCACGATGTAGCGACTCTAAATATCTTGTCACTCCAATCCCCAAATTCTGATATGGGAATTCATGTATGAGATTAACGACCCTCGTTGATCTGGATCTGATGGTCACTATCCCTCCTGATCTTAAGGGTGTTGACAGACACTCAGTCTTATTCCCTTCATTGTTCTACAAGATCCAATGGCCCACAGGATTTTAGAGCTTTCCCTGAACTCTGACCACTCACCACGCGTCTCCCCGATGGATGGTCTAGATCTGGGTTAGATCGACGACCCACAAGCCCCGTGATCTAACGACTGTGATCTCTCTTAAACCAACGACTAGGATTAAGTCGTGATTTCGTGACTCGCGAGTTCTAAGAACTCCTCCTATTGACTTCTTTCAGTGGTGAGTCAGCGAAATTCCTAACTCTCGCCACGTGTCCTATGACGATGGACAACTGTGACCTTTAGCGACGATCAACAATTGTGATCTTTTCGAGATGATCAATGGTCACAATCAAATCCTGGATTTCTCCTTTTCGGGAATTTGGGAGAGTCTTCACTCTCGTTTCCCCGGTGCTAAATCCTCGATGGATGTGGATATTTGACATGTGTCCTCTGGGATGGACGATCCCGATGCTTTCAGGACTTTGACAAGTCCTCTCTCCCCTGCATGCACCAAGTTAAACCTCGTGTGCCTTTTCTGGATCTGATGGCTATCGGTCCCTTGCACTCAATTTGACAGTTCAGATCTATTCTCCTGCACACTCTTCTCCGACTGTCTGGACGTAGGCTCCAACGGTCCAGATTTTCCCCTGCGAATCGGCGATTCGCCTTTCAGGACTTTGGGGAAATCCTCACCTCTATTTCCCCGAATTGAACCAACGGTTCAGATCTGATTTTGATCATGATCTCTATCACTCCTGAGCTTTCATACGCTCTGAAACCTCCAAAGGGTTTCTTGACCTCTACACTCCATGCAGGGTTCTTGCACACAACGGTGCGATCCTTCCCGAGCTTGTCTAGGACTTAGGGAGTTTTGGGTTTGGTTTGCCTCACAGAGAGCCTATGCCAATATGCACTACCTCTCCTGAGCTTAAATTTTTTTTTCCTCCAAGGGAATCTAAACAATTAGGAGGCTTGGCACGCATATATCAAACTATGTCTGAGGTTGACAAACACACAGTTCGTGACTCTGGCTTATGCCTCCACAAGACACAAGGATTTATGAGTATAAAATCATCTCCTAACCATATAATTTCTTACTGGCCTAGTTATACAATCAAGCAAAAATAAGGGGGATACAGTATACCCATTAAGAAATATGTACAATTCCCGAAACATACATAGTATAACCAATTCATACACAATTACGGCTAAATTACACAAGGTAGGAAATCGCTTATCTATTACAGGTTGCCGCCAACCAACTGACTATGGGTGTTCGTCCTTCCACCCGACCATAGGCACAAAGGCATTCATTCTTAGCACTCTGGCCACCCCTGTGCCAAGCCATGATATAACCAGGGAGTTCTCACAGTTCTTAGGAGCTATGTCTCTGTCCCAGCTTCTACTCGGGTCTTGTTCTCTGCAACTCAGAGCTTTCTCTTTCGGTTATGGCCTCGACGAGGTTTCTCAAATGCTCTTCCACATCAAGTTTGCAGCCTTCCCTTCGTGATTCCACTGGAGCATCTCCCTTATGAGCTTACGCTCTTTTGTCCCGTGTCTCTTCTCCGTTGTATATCCCGCTTACCCTGGAAGGTTTTTGCCAACCTATCTTGTTCCTTCTGTCAGAAGGAATCTTAGGTCTGCAGGTCACTGTGGTACTTCGGGCTAACAACCCATGTTTCCATTCATGGTGGTGGTTGATTGTTCAACCAAAAATCCTTTCTTCATTAAATGATTTCTTTCCTTGGGATTCGAAGGAGGTTTGTCATCCTTATCAATGGAGATTTGGGGTTATTTGATATATGAACCCTCTTGTATAGTTTTCACATTCTTCCTCTAGTGATATCATGGTCAGTACTTTCAAGGATTCACCCCCACAGTCAGTTATTCTTAAAGCAGTCAATAATACATTTACATTGTCCTCATGCCTTAGCATGGTAATTCCTATTTTATAATTAATTACAAATTGGGGGAAACAGAGTGTTGCACGTACCCTGTACTCTGTGGGAGGTAGAAGTCCGAAAACGATAGGTCTATCATTTTGGATTAAAGTCTTAGGTTTCATATTTACTCTTGGCACTCATTTCGCAAAATGCCTTTCTTTTTTTGTGTCACAAAACCCCTTTTCATGCGCGCTAGGGTATTGAGGAGTTTTATTCCTAAGATTTCTCTCTAGTCTTCTCTATTTTTGAAACCCTTCATACTCACTGTGTTTTCTGTCTGCCTTCCAAACCCTCATGGCCTCGGTCGTTAGGATTGAGCCCAATGCCCCCCAAACCCTACTTCTATATGACGACGCGAGAAAAGACCTTGGAAGTCAGGGGTGGCTGGAGTTTCTTAGAAAGTTCAAAGGTTATAATTTTCAAGTCACCCAAGAATTTTCCCTCTCCTTTGATGGCTGCCGAGCCAAAGTAGGTGATGTTCAAATCAAAATTACCGAGCAATTTTTGAGCCAGGCAATAGGTCTTCCACTGAATGGGCATAAATGGTTTAAGAATTCTAAATTGGAGGAGGTTCCCTGGAGTTTGTTCTTTACCTCTCAGAGAATACAGTGCTGTAATAAAGGTATGCCTATATCTCTATTAAAGACTCAGTGGCACGGTTTATTGGAAATCTTAAGATAGTTCGTTACGTGTGAGGGTCGATTCGACCTTGTTTTTCCTTACCACGTAAGACCGTTGATGAATTTTATTGGTTTCCAGTTGAACATGCCATTTTACTTATTGAGAAGCTTATATAAAATGGATAAGAAGTATAAAAAGAAGAGTTTGAATTCTAGTTTATTCCACCACGGGTTGATCAAAATATTGTTAGTCCATCATTTAAAGTCTCAGGGCGACGAATGGGATAGTTTTCTATCTTGAAATGGTTTTGCAACGTCTAACCCTATAGAAGATCCTGTGGTTAATAATCCCGTGGTTGAAAAACCTCCTATCCCTTCTAGTGACATACCGGGTTTATTATTCACAGAAACTTGTGATAAATCCACGCTCAATGAGCCCATATTCGAGCAACAACATGTTGATCCAGGGATCATTGAACCTCCTGAGCATAAAGAGGATGTGTACCCTACTGCCGTGGCAAAGAATGGCAAAAAAATGCTCACACAAACTATCCAACAAGAAGCCAGATGTAGGGTTTGTTAACAAGAGAGTTGGAAGGTTAATCGCTAGGAGTCTATGAAACAAAACAAAAGATCATGCGAGCTCGGGTAAAACGATTGATATCCTTGATGACTATGATTCCAAGATCGAAAGATTTTTGGAAGAGGAAGAACCAGGTTACCATAGAACCATTCCAGATCAGCCCTATGATTTTGTAGGTAATCTACCACCTTGCCTGAAGCATGAAAAAAACTTCCCTGGGATCAAACTCAGTCAAAATTCCACATTGGATAGTGGGAGCGTGTTGACACATAGTCATTCATCCCCTCAATCAATAGTTCCGGACCTGTGGTGTGAAGTGTGTTTATTCTGGATAGAAAAATACTACATAGATGTGCCCTCCTTGCAAGCTAAAATCAAGGCCTTCACAACTCAGATTGAGTTACTAACGACTGAAAATCACAGACTCAAACTAAATGCACAAAGACCAGGGAAACGCCTGAAGAGAACTGGTAATATAATAATAAAGAATGTTGAGTATGTCAAAGCTGTGGTTAATTTTGAAGTCTTATGATTCGAATTGAGTTTTCAATTGAAGGTAAAGATTTGTTTTTATCTTAAATTGTGTTTTTATTTTATTATTTTTAATATAGAATAAATTAGATTTTTTTTGCTAAAAAAAGACTAGCTACAAAATCAACAGATTATGTAGCCAGCCTATTCTTATTCAAAATTTGGAAGATATTGGTTAAATTTATATCTGAATTTCTTTATTTCATCCTTTTCTTTAAGGATATCTAACAGTTTATGGTGATCAAATGATATGAAGCATTTCTGGGGTTATTAGCCATATCTTTGGCTCATTTTTTGTAATCAAGAGCAAACTTTTTATAGTTTTAAGAGATACAGTGTGATATGGAGTGGTTATATTTCCCTCTATTTTGTAATTAGCAAATCATTTTTGAGATTTAATCTTATCCCACAAGATAATATATTTGGTTTCTATGAACTCTTTAAATATTAGAGATTTTTGTAATGAAGACATCCTCGTCTGGGGCAGAAGATGGACGTTTGATTTACAGACTTTAATGGAACAACAATGCACATTTCGGCTTTAGCTTCTTGTGGACGGTGTTTTCATTTACGTTTATGTTTATCTTGATATTATAATAAGTTTTGATAGCTTTAGTCTTCATCATTTATTATGTTATTGGGATAATTCATTTATAAATGTTGTCCATAACTAATGCTTCAGATATTAATCGTGTGATCATCTATTCAGTTTTAATTACATGATTTCTTCTTTAATTTTCATTGAAAGATTAAATGCAAGCATGCTTGCTAACATATTTCTCTTAATGCAATTACTTACAATCATGAGATCACAGTGACTATTGGTATCATTCTCTCTGTAATTTAAATTTAACTGCCAACATAATTGTTCTGCATTTATTCAGAACAAACTTAAGGTTCCTTGTAGATTTTTCTCCTGGACAAGGTGGTTAAATGTTTTCTGATTGCACAGATGTCTGGATGTATATCATTAGTTCGTTAACAAGTTAGTTTAATTTCATTTTTCTGCTATTTTTTTACCATTGAAATTCGAACGTAAAGTTTGGCTTTTGACTATATATACGTTTCCGTTTCATAACATTTTTTTTATTTAGTTTAAGACTTATAAAAGAAAAATCAAAAAATATTTTTATGTGCTTTCTTTATCTGCTTCTTCAGAGCAAACATTTTTACATTGAGTTTAGTAAGTTTAGATTAAAACTTGCAGCCTGTAAATAATATATATAAATGAGACTTATCTATCTTTTGCTTAAATACGCCTATTATAGTCACATTAGAGCATATGTACATATATGTATATATAATATTTAGTAATTAGTTATTTATTTCTTTTCTTTTATTTTTGTTTCTTTTAGGATTCTTAGATTGGCCAACAAAGCCATTAAACCCGTCAGGACTAGTTATACCAAACAACTTGGGTTATTTAGACAACCCGTACTAGACTCGTTCTTCTAATTAACAGACGATCATTTTCACCCATCAACACTATCTCAACATAAACTCAAAGATCAAACCTTAGTATGCTTCAAATTCTATCCTCCTCTTGTTCCTCCCTTTTCCTTTGCTTTTAACAAATTAGAATTGGTTGAAGTAGTTGAACCAACTCATTAGTTAAGTTAATTAAAAGACTCAACTAACTTTAGTTAGGGGGAAGAGTAATAATTATAATAAGGGTCATAATAAATAATAACTAGTAGGTGGGACCCCTTGTGACTCCCTTTAGTTCATAACAATCATAACAATCACAACATAACCATTAGTTAAGAAAAACACACCTCCTTGTGTCTCCCATCAACATATTCACTTTTGGCAATTTTAGCTCACGAAATTTGAAATTATTTCAAAAATAATACTCATATATCCAAAATAAAACATGATGTCCAAAGATCCCTAAAGTCAACTACCATAAAACAATAGATAAAATAAAAATTCAAGAGCCATATTTCCCAATTTGCGATGCTACCATTTTTCAGTCCTTCTCTTTGACAGAAGCGTAATAGCCCTATGTTTTTAGCCTTTTATTTGAATAGCTTATCCCTGCATGTGTGATTTATTAGTAACGATCTTTTAATTAACCATACATGAAAACTCTTTTAAAGTATGAAATGGATTTTGGCTTAGCAATATATTAGAGTCATGCAATCCAATCCATACAAATTGTTTTACCGTTTATCAATGAGCAGGGGGTGAAAAGGGTTCTGGGATATGCGAGGGGTTTGTATTGAGAGAAAACATGACTCTATGAGGGGGAGAAGAACACGGTTACTGCTCAATGACAACAACAATCAACTGTAAGTAACCCAATAAAAAATCATTGTAGTCCACGCAAGACATTGCCACTTTCAACTACTTTAACATCAAAATTATCTTGACTGTAATTAAAGAACAGGGAGTGTAAAAATGAATATGGGAGGTGACAGGGTTTGTAATTAGAAAAAAATGAAATAATGGAAGGGAAGAAAAACAATTATTGTTCATGAAATTAATTAAGTGATCCATAAAACATTCTTCGAAAAGATATGCATCAACCATCAATCATCTTGACCAAATAACAATTTTTGTGCATTTAACTAGTTTATTGTTCATAATCAAATATCCAACACAGTGCCATCACACGACAATATGCATTCCACACAATATGTAAAGAGGATTTTGTTCCCTTATTTGCATCTTATAACAATTTCCAAATAGTATCCTTTCCATTCTGTTAACCATCGAAATCAACCACTGCCAATACATTACTTAATCAACAAATATACTCAAATTCATGTTTCCAGAATTCACAATGAAGTCACATAATCATTGCAATCGGGATTGTCATTTAAATGCTTTGATATTCGTTAAACATATATATAGGCAGTAAACCCAATAATATGGATTAAATTGAAAAATCTGAATTGATATTTAAACATATAGCCAACAACCACCCTTTAGACACAAGCTATGCATAGGGTAACTCACCCAGACAATGTAATTCAACCATTGTAAAAAAAAACAATTGACGCAGGGACGCGCCACCCAGGCACGTCCACTCACAGGATCTTCTTCTTCTCGGCCCGAAGAACTCTAAGGTTCTTCTACTTCCTTATCAGGAATTATCTACCCACAGATTCTTTCGCGCGACTTCCCTCCTTCTTGTCTTATCGGAGAAACAGAACTCGTGACTTCGCGAGTCCAAAGGTCATTGGTCGGGTGTGAATCTTACGAGTCCCCGAGCGCTGATATGAATCAATGATGACCTCGCCCTTCTCCTATCGTGACTTACCCTATCGCAACTTCGCGACTCGCTATATCAAACACTTGGTTTTTCCAACTCCCGATACCCGATGCGCCGAAATGCCGATGCACACGTGAGTTGACTTTTCAATGGTCCCTTATTTCACGGGACTTCAGACTTTGCAAGATCACGAATCCTAACGCCGATATTTGGGGACTTCTCGTGGCGAGATCCCGATGACTTATGCCATTTGTCCTCCACTTTCCGACTTCACTATGGCCCACACTGTCCTCCAACGGTCGGAATATCGCTTATCGCAATATCGCGATCCCCGTGGCCAAATCCTTGAGTCTTTTCTCGCGAGACCCCAATACACGATCCCACGTGCAGATCCGACGGTTCTCCTACGATCCAGATCCAATGGCTATTCTCCTTCTCGCTCCTCGCGTCTTCGTGACTTGAAGTACCCAATGCTTGGGCTCTCACCTTGCGAACTCCCGAGTTCGCGAGATCTCTCGATCTCTGCCACCTGTCCTCCTCAGATGGATGACTCCTAGTCCTCTTGCCACTTCGCCGCTTCGTGTCCTCGCGCTTCGCGACTTTGAGTACCCAATACTTGAGCTCTCACCCTACAAACTCCCGAGTTCGCGAGATCTCTCGATCTCTGCCACCTGTCCTCCTTAGATGGATGGCTCCTAGTCCTCTCGCCACTTCGCCACTTTGTGTCCTTGTGCTTCGCGAATTTGAATACCAAATCCTCAGCCCTTCCACCCACGAGATCCCGACATGCGATGTGCCACCTGTCCACTTGCCGACTCCTGTTCCCCCCACACCATTCTCGTGGTTGTCGGGATATTGCGTATCGTAATATCGTGATTCTCGTTACCCAGCCTTGGACACTTTTCTCACGAGGTCTCGATAGGCGATCTCGCGAATAATCCAACGACCCTGACCGGCTTGGATCAACGGTACTGCCCCTCTTGAGCTTAGAACCTCCCCACACTTGCGCTGTAACTACGTCGCACCTCTGGAAGATCTAACGACTCTCGGGACTTCGTGAAATCTCCTCCAAAGATTTCGTTCGTTCGTTCTCCCTTTGAGGATTCTGCGAAATGAATAAGTGCCTCTCCACGAGACTCATTCGCCCTCTTCGCCAATCTACGACGCTTCTCCCCGACTTTCCACGTCAGCTTCCCTACACTTAGCCTTCAGTGAATTCAAAGGTCTATCCCTCCTGAGTTTTCTCACGACCTTCAAGTCCTCTAAGAAACTCCTTGCGCGCACTCCTTGCGACAAATCTTTAACGACGTCTCAGTGTTGAAGTCTTGTGACTCTGCACACCCCTGCAGCAGCAACCTTCAGATACTCTGCTCAGAATCGCAACTCTGAGACTTATCTTGGCCTGCGCACTCCTTGCATGGCACTGTGCCTAACTGCACCTTTGAGACGAATGAGAACAAAAGCTAACTCTAGTTGAACCCTTCTTTCAATGCACTCCTTCCGGACAAATTCGACTGCATTCCTTGCAGGAATTCTCTGGCTCAATTAGAGAAACAATTGAAACTCATTCACTCTTCCTTCCAGACTTCAATCTCAACACATGAGATCATACACACAACATAATAGAAAATGCTTAACAAGAAGTAAATACTCATGAGCATAGCATTCAACACACATACACAAAGAATAACACAACAACCATAAATCTGAATAAACTTCTTCTATTAATTCAAGATCTGTACATGGGTGTTCTTCTACAGTTCTCTGTTTCTCTCCTACGATATGGATTCTTCTAAATCTTCCTGAACTATCTTACAATGCACAATGAGGGTGTCTATATTTGTTCTCCCTCTTTCTCCTAAGACTGTCTAATCTAATATTCAATTCTACCTACTTACAACTACTACTATAAATGCCTCTGTCTATCTCAGATGAGAGCGGGGCGCTCAAGGTCTGAATACATTTTACCAAGGCACCATAATTAAATGATCTCATTTATGTTTAACGCATCAACTTCAAGGGTAAATTTTAAAAAAATTGGCGCTGGCGTGTGCCCAGCTATCCTTCGTCTTCTGTGCTGGCTCGCTTGTCTCGGGAGATGCTCCTGCATCATACTCCCTCACTTGAAAATTTGCATGGGCTCCTGTCCATGAGCTCTTGCATGGTATGTCCATGCTTCTGTATCTTTGCTTGAGTCTCCCAGTTGACATATTCAACTGGATGGCCCTTCCACTTGACCAAATATTCGAAATATTCTTTCCTTCTGGTCTTCTTACCCACTCGTTTATTCAGTATCTGTTCCATCTGTGGCTTCTCTGCAACTGGCATCTGCTTCTGCCACTGGACCTCTGGTTGATCGTCACTTTCTGCTCCTGCTTCATCAACTTTATATGGATATAAATCCGAAACATTAAATGTCGGAGATATTCCGATCCCATCCGGTAACTCAATTTCATAAGCATTCTGTCCCATTTTCTTCAAGACCTTGCATGGCCCAATTTTCTTCATTTTTAATT
>SNQJ01S0240485.1:0-13539 GCA_010110895.2 Picea sitchensis
ACAACTTTTATTTGAAATTGATGATTTAACATAAAATTACGTGATGATAACAAATAATAAAATTTTAACTTCATTGTATAAAACCCTAACATAAGTTATTCAATCATAACACTAAACACGCCAAGTTGAGGAAAAAGAGTAAATACACATGAACTAACTTCTAGTAACATTATAGTCACCCCATTCTCATAAATAAATTAATGCAACCACAATTTACTTAAGATGACTTGGGATCTTTGCAGATCCACAACCACAATTGTCTATTAAGATTTTTTTTTATTTAAGTCAACCTCGTCTAGCTCACCCTCCATGTAAGGACCCTCAGCGAAAATATTGATTGTTTCATTATTTGGAATATTACCAGAAGTATATGTTTAGCACTATGGTTTTTCAAAAACTGAAACCTCCCTTAGTTTGGCAACTTGTCAAGGGTTTTGAGTGGGATATAGAAACACTCATAGTCATTTACACTCTAGGTAATGAAGGATACAAAAGGATTTCCTCTCCTACAAGTAAATCCTGAGAAGAATATATGTTGTTGTCAAGAGAGATTCCTAAGCAGAATCCAACTCTCTACTAAATCTTGAGCAAGATCAGAAGTTAGTACACAAGAGTAAGGGTTATTCCACACAATCGTAATAAACCTATGATGGGTTTGGACAATATTACCGTCCTTTCATTTACAAATATCAAAATATATTGTCCTCCCAATTTGCATGGAATCTTTGAGTTTAAAACAAAACTACGATATCTAAAAATAGGTTTGCGACATCAAAATATCGAGTGGGTCTCCTCTCGCCTAATACCTTGCACACAAAATATAATCTATTGAAATGTCTGAGAACATGCTTACCTGCATATTCACAAACTCCCTAAGGATTTTGGGTTCAACACGCTCTAGAGAAAAATTCTCAAAACAAAACCTTTGTGCCAATGAGCTTAAAGTTGTTGCTAAGCTAAAACATTGTAACGACCCCTGTCGCTACGACAACATATGACGCATAACAAGTGCTAATTTTATTTTATTTTATTTTTAAATCAAGGTAGATAATGTCGTTAATACAACGACACCAGTTGACGATATCCCATCAATGAATTTAACGCAACATATAAACATAAAAGGCATAGCATAACCCACCACAATTCTATTATTAACTTAACATAAAAGTCATCAAAAAACAACTATACATGTCCAATCAACGGTTTTACTAATCCAACTCAACTATAATCCTTAACTTCTCTAGTCAATAATAAAACAAGCACCATAACTATGGATGCAAAACTTCTAAAATTTATTATTTATTAACACAAGACTAGACTAGTCAAAAGAAAATTCTAGTTCCACTCAGCATGATCCCTTCCTACTTTTATTTTTGCAACACAAATCCGTGGGTAAGGTTTGAAAAATAACAGTCTCCTAAATAAAATTTTACCTTGTTATTTTTACAATACACATCCAAGTTGGTAACAACTGGAAATAAAAAAGGTCTCCGATTAATAATGCCCTTTATTTTTATAGTATACATCCGCGGTTAACAATTAAAAATAAAGAGTCCCCAATAATATTGCAATTTAAACAATGAAAAATAGCAATTATAATTATAAATAGAAATTATAAATCTAAACAATGAATTATAAATTATAAATTTAAACAATGAAAAATAACAATTATAAATATATTACCAATTACAAAGTTAAACAATGAAAAAAAAAATAGCAATTATAAATCTATTACCAATTATAAATTTATTACCAATTATAAATTTAAACAATTATAATTTAAACAGTGAAAAAAATAGCAATTATAGATCTATTATCCTTGCAACTATTAATACATGAATATTTAATTCGTTGTTGTCAGTCCTCTTACAAGCTTAGTGTTGTCCAAAAGCTAAATAATAAAATCGTTTCCCTGACAACTCGACGTTGTCAATGGCTGGGAACAATCGAAAGGAACAATTACAACCAGAAAAACGCTCTCATATGTTTTATTCTTGCAGTGAACGGTTGGATTTTCTGGGTGAGTTGTCGGAAGAGGTTTCGGGCCTTGATCAATAGGCTTAGTCCCATGTGGCATCGAAAACACACATGATAAGCAGACCAAGAGCTACACCAAGAATTAACAACATATCCAGCACCCAAAGGACCAATCTCTAAGTCCACCAAGGTTAGCGCCCATGCAAGGCACTCATGAGGAGTCACAAGGTAACTAGTGAAAAAGCGGAGGTACAGGAGACAAAAAAATAAGCCCATAAATAAAATATAAGCACAAGACGAACAAGGTACCAATCGATTTTCCCAGTGAGAGAGGTAGAAAATTGTTGATAAAGGTTGGGTTTATTCTACCAGTTCAGTCCGTCCGAACCAAATGCATTTATTCATTTCCCCAGGACAGTCTAAATGCTACTTCAATTGTAAAACAATTGTGTGTAGATACATAAAACCAAATAAATAAGGAATATCATCTACTGTAATAGAATGTTACATGATGTTACAACGTAAACATAGTCTAGGATTACAAATGTTCATTGCAGATTTTTGGGCTGTAAGAAGGGCTTGTTTTTCTAGTGTGTATCGCACTGTAAAAAAAAAACAATGTTGGTAAAGCTCGCCAACGATTTTTCTCTTTTGGACTATAATCAATTCGAAAAGTTGCATGCCAAGGTTTGGGAATCACGAGGATTGACAGTCATTAAGTGCCTTCTAAATTCTATCCTTAAGAGATCTCAGGTAAGTGACACAGTCAAAATTTGTTTTAAAAAAAATTTGAACGCCAGCCTAACCATGAACAAGCCTCTCGAAAATTCTGAAATATGAAAAATCTATTACAGTAGAAATGTCATCTGAAGAGGCTCTAAAAACACAGATCAATTATAATCAATCCAACAAATCAAGGATCCGCATTGATGAACTTTCATAACTTCCAGGCTTGGCAGCGATGAGACCATCATGATATGCTTTAGACATCTAAGGGTTGGTTCTACAAAATCTTGGAAGGACTTAAGTCCTCTTTTTCTTAAGGAGAAGCAAAAAAGTCAGAGAAGAAAGGTGAAAGTGGTTGGAATTCTATAAGATTGAGGTTGTAAAAATAAAAAAAAATCAGAACCTAAACCAGTCATTCTCAAATTGCATCCATTATCAAGGCGATTAGCAACTTATAATCAATGTTTAAATTATAGAGATTTTGTTTAGTTATTGAGAAAAATTTTATATTTTATTCTTAATGTAAAATTTAAGGTAAATCGTAATTGCTAAGAAATAAGGAGGAAATATGAATACGCATACTATAAAAGAACATATAACAAATACCAACAAAACATTTTATATTCAGAAAAGGAACGAACCATATTAAAACAACATTAATCGCAGAGAATAAAGAAGTGTTTTCGTTGTACACAATAAGGATTTTGTTGGGAAATCACAAACGAAATTGGTTGAATAAAGCAACCAGAATTGCAGAGCAATAAAGAAGTATTTTCGTTGTACACAAAAAGAATTTGTTAGGCAAAGAATTTATCCTTCATTTATTATCCATGCACACGAAAGCATGGCATTTGAATCTAAATATTTAACATCGGAGTGAAAGACAGTCGATTCGGCTCATAGCCGACTGCTCAGGCACAGACTAATAACTTAAAGGATAAAGGAACACATGACACAAACACAATTTATTTGTATTAAAAACAATAAAAATGCAGAGTAAAATAAAATAATGGTCTGAGACCAAAACACAATCTTCCTTGGTAATAATACAACGCAGTAATAATCCCAACCAGAACCAAAAACTACAATAAAACGTAGTAATAAAACAAAGCTCAGAAACAGAAATTTAGTGACCCTTTTGCAATTTCACATAGCGCACTATTGCCCAGATAGAAATTCATATGTGTAACTAAACAAGTCTTTTTCTTTTAACAACATCTACGCAAGCGAGCCTTCAACAATAAAGAAATTCATGAACAAGAAATTGAGCTATTATTTAATACAAATTATGCACATGCGTACCGTAGCCAATGCGAAGAACCGGAAGTGATTGTCCCGCACTCGCGCTCTTTCCAACATCGACTTGTCGACGGACGAGAGTTCCCCGGTACCTCCCAACCAACTCTAGGGGTACTCTTCTTCCCCCTGAGACCCCCAAGCCACAAAGGGGCCACAAACACAATACCAGAGAATACTAGCACCCATCTCGCCTCACTAGGTTGAGCTACCACTCGTTACCCGAGCTGGGTATCCCAACTCCCACAAGAGAAAGTTCGGTCAAGATGAAAAACCAGATATGATATATACTCCTCCTCCGCCATATCTTTTATAGAGTTTCTTAGTCATTAGTTTCCCAAAACCTCATTATATTCCTTTTTCATTTATTTAATTAGGAAAAATGTCCCCCGTACACATGTCCCTCGATCCCCTAATTTCACCAAAAAATCAATTTTATTAATTAATTAAATTTGTTTATATCCCTCACCCACCTAAAAGCATTCCTAAAAACACTCCTCGATGTCCCATTATTCACTTACAAATCTTGAATGACTTACGCCTTACATAATTCCTAGTTGAGTTCATAAATAGAAAGTTTCATAGGCTAGATTCTTTACTAAGTTGGGCATTCCCCTTTTTCTTTAAGTTTTCCCTTTTCTTTAAGTTTCCTTTTCTTTTAAGTTTCCCCCTTTTTTCTTTTTAACTAAAAATGAATTTAGCAAGTGTATATAAAAACAACCATTTACCCTTTTAATAAATTTAATCCTCCATTATAATTTTTACTTTAATAATTAAAGTTTGAATTTCTTACCCCCCTTCTTGTTACATGTTTATTTAGTTTTTCTTTATCCACATGTTCTACTTAGACCTAGGTTTTAAATTCACTAGGCTTGGTGACAGTTTTTAAGGGAAACATTGTTATTAAACTTTACTTATCACATCATTCATTTTAAGGCCGACCAGGTCCTAAGGAGGCATAATTTTCTAGGCACTAGGTTTATTAACTTACCAGTTAAAATCGCGACGTGCCCTTCAGGATGCACCACGTGCTCCAAGGGTGCCACTCGCCTCTTTCCGTTTTATTCGCGCGATATGCCCTTCAAGACGCACTACGTGCTCCAAGGGTGCCACTTGCCTCTTAACTGAATTTGGTAGATGTCAAACCCCTGGAGTCAATACTTCGTCAGGTGATCTTGTGGGAGACTAAGGGAATCTAAGGAATAAGGAACCTACCTTATTGCACGCCCCTTACAATCATTGTGAGCGACTATCACAGTCTTCCATCATGGCATATTGGGTCTTCTTGAACTAGGTAATCGTTAACCTACAGTTTGAGCTACGATGAGAGTGCTAGTAGGCTGTGGTAGGGATGTTTCCACACCTCTCCCTCAATGTCCCTAGTTGTCATGCATGATCCCTTTACTCCAAAAGTGATTATGTTCAGAAAGCTATCGTCAGCCTGTATCCATCAACAAATCATGTCAGAAATAATAATCAACATCATAATATCTAATCATATGTACATATGTCACATCGACAACATTCAAACCCTAACAATCCACTCCCTCACTCGATCCGGAGTCCAAGGGGTTTCATCGATGCCTCAACATCCTCAACGTTCAGAGTCCTACACACTTAGAAGAACCCAGTTAATAACACCTATATATGTAAATACAACAAATAACATATCATCACATCCACAATATCTCACAATCATAATCAAACAACCAATAGTATAACGAGTCGGATCACTTACACGCAAGTGTACTCAAAGAATAATTCCACTCAGTGTGTGCAAGAGAGGGATGTTACATACACCCCCTCTTGTTTTAAACTTTGTCCCAAAGTTTCACAGTATAAAAGTGCCGAAATAAAGTGCATCACAATATCATATGTTTAGCTATAAAAAAAAAATGGAAACTGCTGACGCATATCATATGCGTCCTCCCAGGTCCCTGAATGTGGACTATAGTTGTCCGACTGGATCCTGACGTGATCTATTGTCCAACACCATAGCCATCAATGTGATGGTCCAAGATGCATATTGTCTCCGCCGTGAGCGCACCCTCGTCAGATACCTACAAGGAACTTATGTCAATAACATGTGTAGGATCACTAATATAATGTGTCAAAACAGATACGTGAAAAATATCGTGCATATGCCTCAAAGAATCAGGAAAGACTAGTTGATAGGCCACGAGCCCCTTCCTTTCCACAATCTCGAAAGGTCCCACAAACCTAGGAGAGAGTTTAGCACCCTTTCCAAACTTGATCTAACTCTTATGCGGTTTCACCCACAAGCAGACTTGATCGCCAATTTCATAACTATGATCGACACGATGCGCATTAGCATAACTCTTCTTCCTATCATGCGCTTCCTTGATCCTTTATATTATTTTATTTATTTTTTATTCCATTTTTTGGATCACTTCAGGTCCCACCAGGACCCTATCCTCAATCCGATCCCAACTCAAAGGCGTCCAACATGGTCTCCTGTAAATAAACTTGAAAGTCGCCATCTTAATGGTGCTTTGATAGTTGTTGTTGTATGCAAACTCTACCAATGGAAAGAACTCTTCCCGATGCTTTTTTTGGTCCATAACGTACATACACAACATATCCTCCAAGATTTGGTTTGTTCTTTCGGTCTGCCCATTTGTCTTTGGGTGATACACGGTACTAAAGTTAAGTTGGGTTCCCAAGGCCTCTTGGAAACTAGTCCAAAATCATCCTGTAAACACCGATCTTCTATATGATATAATCCTCTTAGGCATGCCATGCAACCCCACAATCTCACTGATGGAAACTCTAGCTATGTTAGGTTCCTGATACATCATACGCACAAGAATAAAATGAGCACTCTTCGTTAGAGTGTCGAGTACCACAAAAATTGAATCATGTCTCCTTGCCTTCAGTGGAAATCCAACAATGAAATCCATTGAAATGACCTCCCATTTCGATTCTGGAATAACGTGTGGTTGTAGTAATCATGTCGGATGTCTATGTTCAGCCTTCACCTGCTGACATTCTAGACATATGGCCACGTAATTGACTATGTTTGCCTTCATTTCTATTCAGAAGAATAAGGGTTTAAGGTCTACCCTCATCTTTGTGACTCCAGGATGATCCATGTACACTTCTCTATGAGCCTCATTTAGGATCAAACTTCTCAACTCGTCATTAGGTGGTACGTAAATTCAACCTTTAAATCTCAATAATCCATCGTTGTCCACAATAAATCCCTCAAATTTTGGTACCATCATTGTGTTTTGTCTGATAAAATTCTTGACCTCTTTGTACCAGTCATCGTTGCATTGTAAAGTTAGAGTATTTTCATGTAGATTCTTCTAAAGAGGCATCATTGAAAATATGCATGGTCTCTGACTCTACGCATCCACTACTCTGTTCATTGTTCCTTTTATGTAAGTAATCTCGAAATCGTACTCGCTAAGCAATTCTGACCAACGTCGTTGTCGCACGTTCAATTCTCTTTGGGTATTTATGTGTTGTCGATCACAGTGGTCCGTCTTTAGTTCAAATTTTCATCCAATAAGGTAGTGTCTCCAAACTCTCAAGGCATAAACAATGGCTAACAACTCCAAATTGTGCGTTGCATAGTTATGTTCATGCCTTCTCAAATTTCTCGATATGTAAGCGATCACTCGATGGTCTTGCATCAAGACTTCGCCTAATCCTTCCTTGGATGCGTTAGTGTATACCAAGAAACCCACGTCCATGTCAGGGACCTTCCATATTGATGTTGTCGTCAACAACTCCTTGAGCCTCCAAAATGCCTCCACACATTTCTCGGTCCAAACAAACTTCTTTTTCTTCTTCTGCAATTACGTAATCAGATTTGCTATCTTTGAAAAACCCTCGACAAACCATTGATAATATCCCTCTAAACCCATGAATCTACATACTTTGGGGACATTCATCGGCGTAGGCCATTCCATAATAGCCTTGACCTTTGTTGGATCCACAGTGATACCTTCACCAAAGATGACATGCCCTAAGTAGTGAATCTTTGATTGATAAAACGAGCATTTCGACAGCTTTCGAAACAATTTGTTCTCTCGTAGACATTGTAGCACCAAGTGAAAGTGCTCCTCATTATCCTCCATCGTCTGAGAGTAAATCAAAACATCATCAATGAATACTTGGACAAACCTATCCAAGTATTCACGGGACACCCTGTTCATCAAACTCATAAATAACCCTGGGGCATTCGTCAGTCCAAATGGTAAAACAATAAACTCCTAATGTCCAAACCTTGTCTTAAAGGAGGTCTTAGGGATGTCATCCTCTTTGATCCGTAACTGGTGATATGATGATCTCAAGTCGATCTTTGAAAACACCTTTGTGCCTTTCATCTGATCAAACAGATCATCAATCCTTGACAACAGATATTGATTCTTGATCGTTTCTTTGTCAATTGAGGATAGTCAATGTAGAGTCTCCATGACCCATCCTTTTTGTATGAAGATAACAGGTGCACCCCATGGTGACACACTTGGACGTATGAGTCCTAGGTCCAGCAACTCCTTTAATTGCATTTTCAACTCCTGTAACTTCGGGGTTGAAATCTGATAAGGCGTTCTTGCTATCGGTTCAGTTCCTTGTTTTAGGTTGATGGTAAATTTCAATTCCCTCTCTGGCGGCATCCCAGGTAACCCCTTTTGGAAGACATCCGAAAATTCTCGTACTACCGAAAGGTTTTCTAGTCCTTTTGCCATGCTCTTTTTGTTTAACGCAAGGATCACATAAAGCTTACATTCGTTGTGCATGCTCTTCCGTAGCTGCAAGGAAGAGATGAACCTCAGGGAAATTCTCTGGTTCCAACCTACAATCATGCGTCTCTGACCCTCATCATCGACCAAGCTCAATTGTTTCATCTTACAGTTGAGTATCGCCTCATGTGATTCCAACCAGTCCATACCAATAATGACGTCATAGTATCCTAATATCATGACGTATAGGTTGTCCCTTGTGGAAAACTCTCCTAGGTTAAGGATACAACCCATAACCTTCCCTACAACCTTTTGTTTGGCTCCCGAATCCATTTCTACAAAGATAAACTCGTTCTGTTCGACTTCCTTTACCTTAATTCATTTTAGCATTGCACTAGAAATAAAACTCTCGGTGGCACCTGGATTTTACCAAAATTCTAAGGGTCTGGTTAGCGACGGTACTTGACATCTCGAGCACGATCAACTGGTGGTCTACTTGGTGGTTATTCACCACTACATGAATCCGATGGGCCTTGCCCAAATCTACCACGGTAATGGATCCGACTAATCTACATGCTCTGGTCCTCTCCAATGGGAAGTCATGCTGGTAATGTGGCTCCCCACATGTCCAACATCCTTTCTTCGGTCCAGTACTCCTGGTATCCGAAGTAAAAGCTGCCAGCCCACCCGCTTGGAACCCTGGCCTGTTCTACTGAACAGGCCTAAACTGTTGTTGCTACGGTCGACACTGTTGTGGTGCTTTGTAAGGAGTCTGTTGTTGAGGCATTAGTCGTCGAGGTGTAGTGAAAGTGGATCCTCTCTGGAAGCTGTGATATCCTAGTGAATGTCTAGATGGTGTTGGATGCTGTTGCACACCAAATGACACCTGCCCCACTGGTCTCATTGGAGTCCTTCTCTAACCCCTGCTGATAAGCTCCTCCTCTGCTATGAGGGCCTTCTAGACAACATCATGCAAGGTTTGAGGCATCATAATCCTAACCTTTGCACAAATTTTTACATTAAGGCCAAACATGAATCTGTTAACGTTAAGTTTCTTAGTATTCAGGTGTGCAGCATACCGAAGAAGCTCCATAAAATGGGCCTCGTACTTGGGCACAATATGACCACACTGTCTTAAGGCATTGAACTCGTTGAGATGATGCTCAATGAATTCCTCTGATAGATAACTCTCCCAAAACCATTCCTCGAACAGTTCCCATGACACGTCTTTGACAACCATGTTTAATTGTGGCAGGAGTGTCTTCCAGCATAGAAGAACGCTCCCCTTCAGTTGAAAGACCTCCATGCAGACCTTCATGTTGGTGGTATAGTTGCGAAGTGAAAATCACATCGCCATATTCTCCAACCATGCCTTGGCAGCTGCACCGTCTAGGGCACAAAGAACTCAGGAAATTTGACCTTCTCGAGTTTGCGGTGAATGCTACCAGTACCGACTGGAGCACGTGATTGACCCTCAGGAGGTGCTGACGCCCTGGCCTTGTCTCTATCAAAATAGATAATTAGTGCCTTAGACATCCTCTCAAAGGACCTCATCAGCCCAACCACCGTTATTTGTTCCTTCCCGACAATATGTTCATCTCCTTGGGGGTTAGACCCCTCAGGTGTGGATGCTACTGGGGGCGTCGCTCCTCCTCCCCTAGCACCCCATCGTCTGCCTCCATGGAGTCCTCTAACCATGATTACCTTCACAAATACAATCAATTTAATTAACATCATCATAATTAAATATCTAATCAACGGAATTCGTAGTGATCCCAAGTCTCGGGTCAAACCCACTCTGATACCATATGTAATGACCCCCATCGTTACAACAAGATACGAAGCATAACAAGTGCTATTTTTTTTTTTTTTAAAGCAAGGTCGATAATGTCGTTAATACAATGACACCACTTAACAATATCACATCAATGAATTTAACGCAGCATATAAAAATAAAAAACATAGCATAACCCACCACAATTATATTATTAACTTAACATAAAAGTCATCAAGCAACAACTATACCTGTCCAATCAAGGGTTTTACTAATACAACTCAACTACAATACTTAACTTCTCTAGTCAATAATAAAACAAGCACCATAACTATGGATGCAAAACTTCTAAAATTTATTATTTATTAACACAAGACTAGACTAGTCATAAGAAAATTCTAGTTCCACTCAACATGATCCCTTCATACTTTTATTTTTGCAACACAAATCCGTGGGTAAGGTTTGAAAAATAACAGTCTCCTAAATAAAATTTTGCCTTGTTATTTTTACAATACACATCCAAGCTGGTAACAAATGGAAATAAAAAAGGTCTCTCATTAATAATGCCCTTTATTTTTACAGTATACATCCACGGTTAACAAATTAAAAATAAAGAGCCCCCAATAATATTGCAATTTAAACAATGAAAAATAGCAATTATAAATCTAAACAATGAATTATAAATTATAAATTTAAACAATGAAAAATAGCAATTATAAATCTATTACCAATTATAAATTTAAACAACGAAAAAAAATAGCAATTATAAATCTATTACCAATTATAAAGTTAAACAATTATAATTTAAACAATGAAAAAAATAGCAATTATAGATCTATTACCCTTGCAGTTATTAATACATGAATATTTAATTCGTTGTTGTCAGTCCTCTGACAAGCTCAGCCCTGTCCAAAAGTTGGATAATCAAATCGTTTCCCTGACAACTTGGCGCTATCAATGGCTAGGAACAATAGAAAGAAACAATTACAGCTAGGAAAACGTTCTCATATGTTTTATTCTTACAATGAACAGTTGGATTTTCTGGATGAGTTGTCGAAAGAGGTTTTGGGCCTTGATCAAGAGGCTTAGTCCCATGTGCCATCGACAACACACATGCTAAGGAGACCGAGAGCTACACAAAGAATTAACAACATATCCAACACCCGAAGGACCAATATCTAAGTCCACCAAGGTTAGCGCCCATGCAAGGCACTAACGAGGAGTCACAAGATAACTAGTGCAAGAGAGGAGGTATAGGAGACAAAAAAATAATCCCTTAAATAAAATATAAGCACGAGACAAACGAGGTACTAATCGATTTTCCCAGCGAGAGAGGTAGCAAATTGTTGGTAAAGGTCAAGTTTATTCTGCCAATTTAGTTCGTCCAAACCAGATGCATTTATTCATTTGCCCAGGATAGCCTACACGCTACTGCAATTGTAAAACAATTGCATGCAGAGACATAAAACCAAATAAATAAGGAATATCATCTACTATAATAGAATGTTACATGACGTTACGACATAGACATAGTCCATGATTACAAATGTTCATCGCAGAGTTTTGGGCAGTAAGAAGGGTTTGTTTTCTAGTGTGTATCGTACTGTAAAAAAAAACAATGTTGGTAAAGCTTGCCAACGATTTTTCTCTTTTGGACTAGAATAAATTCAAAACTTTGGATGCCAAGGTTTGAGAATCACGAGGATTGACAGTCATTAAGTGCCTTCTAAATTCTATCCTTAAGAGATATCAGGTAAGTGACACAGTCAAAATTTGTTTAAAAAATAATTGAACGCCAGTGTTATCGGGTAAATCATTAAGTGCAGACACGAATCGATCCCACTAGATCCACCTAGATCTAGAACAAAACACAACAGGACATGGCGCCTTCCCTAGGCTCTAATCATCAAATTTACTACCAAACAAAAGACAATAGACATACCTTTAAATGTCGCTTCCTTATGTCTTTGTTGTTCCTGTTTCGCTCCGGTGCTATTGTGATACTGATCCTGCAGTGAGACACAAACCAACCAAAGTGAAAGCAATAAAGTATATTCAATGACAACCTATGCATATGATCAAGGAATTATGCAATAAAATAAGATAATTCTATGGGAATGAAACATGCCACTCTATTATATTAATAATAGGAAGAGAGATTACAACCAGATGCCTTAATGTCGTAAGGTTCCTTCCAGCAGTTCCTTGCTTCCCACACACTTCTTGCTCCAAGGATTCTGAGACCATGGATCTGATAGCTACTCACAATCTATCTTGACAAATCAAAGCTCAAAGCCAATCTAATCAAGATAACAAGCTCAAAGAATTTCCAACCCAATCAAGCTTAATCCCAAGCCCAACTCCAAAACCAACCAACTTTCTCCATGAGAGCTCCTCTAATTTTATAAGTTGAAGACAATAAGGTGAGGAGGTTAGGATTATCCCACTAAATCATGAAAGAAAGTAAGATCCAAACCATTCAGAGGGCATGTTACACATTATTTTTGTCATCCCTATGACCGTTAATGATGTAAACCTATCTGTTTCCTTCAGAGGGATTAGTGGCCTGAGTTCCTGAAGAAAGAAGAGAGAAGAACTTTTCCTGAGAAAATAAGTTGCATTCTCCTTTGTAAAAAACCTATTAAAGTGGATGTTCGCAGGTTGCTATATAGGTAGGGTGCGAGAATTCCTGATTCTCGCAGGCTACACCATAGCTGGGTTGCGAGAGGTTCGCAGGTTGGACTATAAGCAGGGTGCAAAAATGCTCATACGTGGGAAAAACGAGCATCTTCTCAATGCTTATAGAAGGAGAAACTTCCATGGTGAGGTGGCATCTGAATGGTTTGGATCTTACTCTCTTTCATGATTTAGTGGGATCATCCTAACCTCCTCACCTTATCCTCTTCAGCTTATAAAAGGAGAGGAGCTCTCATGGAGAAAGTTGGCTTGGATGAGATTAACTTTTGATTTTGGGATTAACTTGGATTGGATTGGATTGAGCTTTGGAGATTGTTAGCTTGGCTAGATGAGCCACTTTGTCAAGATAGATTGTGA
>SNQJ01S0240488.1:0-11663 GCA_010110895.2 Picea sitchensis
GAAAAAGAGCCCCACACTCATTCACCCCCCCCTCTAAGTGTGGTAGGTGTGTCCAACAATGACTTTGTTTCTAATTTACCCCCTTGCCTAAGGAACAATCCTAGTTACCTAGGGATCAAATTACCGTATGAAACCCTCGACATCTTTAACAAACCCTCACCTGCAATTTCAAGGCCTGGGCAGTCGTCATGCGACCAATGTAATGTGTGGTTGGAACGCTACTATACAGACGTTCCCTTATTACAGTCGAAAATCAAATCGTTGGAAAACCAAGTTACAATGTTGATAAGCCAAAGGGACAAGCTTCAAGCTAATGACAAGAAGCAGAAAACCACTGGTTCCATCGTATTTAGGAATGTCGAATCGGCTACAGCCTTCGTCAATTCCAAAATGTTATAACCTAGTTGTCTACTGATTATCCAGGTATGCATTTCGATATCAATTCTGTTTTATCAATTGTTTGGATTAATATAATGAATTCAGTTTGGTTTTCAAACAGCTCTGTCCATTGTTTGAAATGACTCTGTCATAGTTCAGTTATCAAAATGGTTATGTATGGATCCTGTATAGTAGGTTCAATTTTCCAAAATTAAATGTACATATGATTTGGTTATGTGATTTTCCATGCCCAGTTTAGTACAAGCAATTCATTGATTTTGATTTGGTTTGGTTTGTTTGTGAATCAATTTCTATTGATAGTGGATTTGGTATGATTTAATTAGTTTTCGTTCGCTCCTAGTGAACTCAAAATGATTATGTTCTGTATTGAATTGGTATTCTCGATTGGATTTTAATTATCTTTGACCGATGCTAAAGATCTACTTGCTATAATCGTGGACTTTTGATTTATAACAGCTGTAAAAAACACAAAATGTCTCGATTTGTTTTGGTTTGATTAATGCATGTCTTGAATTAGCACGATTGCCTGTTCTGAGTTTGATTGATATCGAAAGTAGATTTGGTGTTGCTCTTTTTGTTTTGATTCCATCTCTGTTGAAGTCGGATGAGAAAGTTCGGCTAAAAGTTCGTTTTGGAAATGAATTCGAGTGATGATTTCGTGAACTATCAATTGATTTTGTCTGCCCCGATTAGCAATAACAAACGATTGGACAACTCTCACAGATCCTGTTATCGATCGATTAATTTCATTATGATTTCGTTTGTGATAATTTACACATCAGTTTTGATTTGATTCGCTAATAGCATGGATCGTTTGTTTATGTTAATATAGTTATATCAATTTGAAAATGATCTTGTTGTTTTCGTATGGATTCGATTGTGTTTCCTGTTGATGGATGAGGCAACATTAACAATTGCATATGATTTGTTAAAACTGTTAGTTTTGATTTCAATTGATTATGAAAATGATTTCATTACTGTTCGGTTATCCAATACGATTTTGATAACCTGAATTGGGGATAACGAATTAAAACAGAGTTATCATTTGTTTGAATACGATTTGGTTTGTTTAATTTGCATACAAGTGTCGATTTGCATGATGCTTTTAGCAATCAAATATTTTTCATAGTTTTAATATGTTTTAATAAAAAGATTCGAATTAATTTTAATACGATTATGTATTTGATTTAGACCAGCTACAGAATCGCAAGATTCTGTTGCTAGTCTTTAGAATTAGATTTTTATCATTTTTATTAGTAAAATATCCTCTTAACTTGTCATTTTTTTACCTCTTTCAGGTACATTCGAATTGCATTGGGCATGCTGGACAGTCTAGGAGATATTTGTGTGATATAGTTTTTATTTTAGGATGTTAGTTTAGTCAAATAGGGGATATTTTCCCAGATTTTTTGTAAATAGTTTTCATAACTTCCACAGGAATGTTTTACCCTATGAGAAGTCTTTAAATACTTATTATTTTTTGTAATAAGGGGCATCCTCACTTGTGGGAGAAATAGGCTATGGATTTATGATACAAACTGAGACGAGAGTTGATGTTTTGTTACAACTTTCGCTTTCAATATATCAATCTTTTGTTTCAAGTTTTGTGATATCAGTTTGCAGTTGATTATAGACTACTTTAGCTATCATAATCTATTGCAAGATGATATGATTTGATTAATGTGTTATCCATATATGATCTCTTTCATTATTTAAAAGTACAACAATTACTTGGTTTCAATTAATGAATCACAGATTTCTATTCTTCATTAATTGAATCATTTTGTATAGATCTTTGCATACAGATTTATCTAACTGTGAAGATTTATAAATCATAAGATTGTTGTAGTTTTATGTTTTGTTTGTCCTGTAATCATATTTGAAGAGCACAACAGCTTCTAGTTTACGAGAAGCTCGTGGATAATTCGGTGTGGGTTTCCTCCCTCCGATCAGCTAAGACAATCATCATACAGGACAAACCTAGAGCGTTTCTTCAGGTTAGTTTGTTATTTATTTGATAATTAATTTGTTAGTATAATTTAAGTAGTTTAGTTAGATATATGTGTAGTTTAGATTTGTAGTTAGAGTTAGTATTTTAGTTCCTTAGTTTAGTTAGTTTTCAGTTTATTTCTTTTCATAAAATTATAAAATCAAAAAACAATAGCTCTCGCTGTCTTAGGACAGAATACAAATGAGTTTTTCAGGTTTTCATTCAAATCTGTAAATTGTAAATATTGTACATTTTGTGAATAAGATTTATTTATGTTAGTAGTTAGATATTTAATTTCTTAGAGATAGCATAGTATTAGATAGTAGATTGTATATATAATAGTTAGATTTGTTTTAGTTTGTTTTAATAGTTGTTTTTAGTTAGATTATTTAGTTTAGAGTAGTTTTATTTTTGTTTTCTTAGGACTTAGATCGGCTAACGGAGTTGCTAAACCCGTCAGGGTGGGTTATCCCAAACGGCTTGGGTTATTAGACAACCTCGGACCGGATTCACTCTCCCAGTTGACGGACGATCAATTTCGCCCGTCAACACATTGGTGGTGTGTCATCAACCAAACCTTATAATTCATTCTAACAAGTTGAATTATTGGATTTGATATTAAGGGATTAAAAGTAGGAATGCTTCATAGTGCTTGTTATTGTCATTAAATTGGAATTATTAAAATATCATACATGAGGAATTTTTTTTAATAGAACCCTGGACATGATGCATTGTGATATTGGTTTTGATCACATTTGAAACAAATCATTTTGAGAATATTAAGATTCAACAGTTTAATTCTCATTTTTTATTGACCATGAGGCAATTCTTTGAATTTTCTAAAGTTTGAACATAAAAGGAGAGATCTTAACACACTTGTGGAAGATGTGATTGAACGAAGACTCCAATATTCATTGAGGAAGAGCTAATAGAGGACTAAGTTACACACATCTCTTGGTAATTATTAAGTAATGCCAAAATGAAGTGAGTTGCAACTCTATTTTTTTATCCCTAAGCATGTGTCACTTAAATTATCCTTTGATAGTTAAATCGACTAAATTATTTATCTTTAACTTGGATAGTGTAATGCATAGAAACCTTAATTTTTTTTTATCTTTAAACATGTGTGTCACATAAATTAATCTTTGATAATTACATCATAAAATAAAATAGTAGAGATAAAACTACACATATTTAATTTTGACATAACAACAAATTACACATCTATTTTAGAAACATGTCATATATTAATCTTTAATAATTAAAGCTCATAATAATAAATATTAAATATTAATCTTTGATAATTAAACTCAAAATAACTAAACCTCATATGCCTAATAATAATAATAATAATAATAATAACAATCATCATCATCATCATCATCATCATCATCATCATCATCATCATCATCTATTTTTAAGGTCATGGCCAAGCGAGACACCAAATTGGTGTATGAGCCCTCCTCCGCCCAACGATTTTACTGGTAAAGTCTACGGAGGTATACATACCCTACCCCCCTTTGGATTTGAACTTGTGACCTCTTAGGAAGAAACACATGTTCTTAACCATTAGGCCCACTCAAGTTGTAAAAACAAAATATCAACAAAATGGAAAACACATTATACGATGCTTTAATATTATGTTGTAAAAATAAAGTTAAACAAAATGAAAAACACTTAAAACACATTATACGATGCTTTAATATTATGTTCGTATGATGAAAACACATTATACGATGCTTTAATCTTACGCTGTAAAAACAAAGTTAAACAAAATGGAAAACGCTTCATATGATGCCTTGATTGTAAAACAAAGTCAAACACATCATAAGATGCTCATAAGGGACAAAATTTACATTGATTATTTGTATTCCTCCTTTTATGTCCTAAGGAAAATAGGTCATGTACATTACATCTCTTTAGAAAAGGTTGTTTCCATTAAGGTACTTTGAAAACCTAAAATTCTATAATCTTATAAATGTGGTACAAAACGTTAAGCACATTAAATATGGCATAAACACATGTCTCTCAACTTGTCTGTAAAAGGTTGAGAAACAATGTTATATGTTCATAACACAATTTTACACACTTTATAATTCTACTTAGCGATTTGGAGTTCTAGAAAATATAATCAATAAAACCATAAATGGATCTACAAAACATAATATATTTCTTGTTTTTTTTCAACATATTTGAGAAAGAAAGTTGGGTGTTGTTGGCACTGAGAGTCACCCTCGGACTGCTAGAGAATAATCCCAGTACCCATCAAAATGTAAATGGATTAAAATGGTTTGAATAGGTGGATCAACAAGACTTTAAAGAAAGGAAAAAACAACATATATCATTGCAGATCGGTGATGGACCATTGGGCTATGGAGTCATAAACAATCTGTTCATTGAAGGCATTTAAGCTCCCTATCAGACAAAAGATTTGTATAATGATGAAGAGAAGAATAAGAGAATAACATAAAGACGAATATTTGCTAAGCATAGATCTTCTCTGCAAAGAGAATTTAGATGTGTCTGAATAGTAACAATGATAGATAGGCAAGCTTACAGTAGAGCCTCTACTGCATCGAGAATCTATCGATCAAAGGCAAATCTTAATCCTTAAAATCAACAATACATTCAAACAATATGAAGAATAGAACTTAGATGTGTCTGAACAATAAACAATGATAAATAGGCAAGATTACAGCAGATCCTCTACTGCATCGAGAAGCTATCAATCAAAGGAAAATTTTAATCCTTAAAATCAACAATATGTTCAAACAAGACAAAGAATAAAATAGAGAACATATAAGACAAATCTAATGAAACAAATCATATGAGTCTTCAATAATAATACAATTTACAGCTACATGTCCCTCCGACTTACAAACTGTGATATACATTCATAAATATTTCTCAAAACTTCCTCCAATCTTGGGCCGAACCACCCCTCTTTTACATATCATTCATCTGATGTATTTATAGTCAACATTAGACATGTCTTATTGCTTGGGTGCATCTTCTCTAGTGTTGTATGTCTTCTCTTGTCTGTCATGTTCCTTCTATCATAAGGAAACTCTGGTTAGTATGGGCCTGCAGGAAAAACTGCTCTCTGTGGTACTTCAAGCTAACAGTTTTCTATCTCCTCGATCAAACCCTCCATCCTTCCATTTAAGGGGGTAGTCGATTGTTCAACCACTGATCCTTCTTACATTAATTGATTTCTCCTTGGGATCAGTACAAGGCCTTACGCCTAGCTTGTTGCCATGCATTTCTCTCGGATTGGACCCTATATAAGCACGTGATTGTGAAAGTTAGTAAGGGAGGTTTGGGTCCACACCACTTCAACCCCCATAATTCACCACCCACTGCCACATACCTCTTTTTCTATACCATGGTTTTGATTGCGGGACCTCTCTAGAATTGTAACGTTCATGCATGTTTCATCCCTGCGATGAACTATGGCCATCGATCTTATCGCAATCCACGATCAGGGTAACCCTGCTATTTTAGCGCCCCGCTAAAATTTATCCATCTGCCAACTCCAGAATCCTTTTAACCATGTTTAGATATGGAGCCAATTTTGGTGTTTGGGAGATTTGAATGCTGAGAAAGAATATCTCCCAGAGGACGATCTCTCGAATCTGACGTGGTGGCCTGACATCATTGTGTTGTCACAACTACCGATGGATGAGCGCCATGTGTCTGAACTGATGAGTGCCAAGTTTCTTCGACACTTTGGCACTTCAGGATTTGGGAGTTTTGAATTGTGAAGCATAAAAAACTCTCGGAGTGGTACGGGCTCAGAGTGACATGGTAGCCTGATGTCATATCATATCATCGTTGTTGACATGTCACAAAAGGATATTACTACGTGTCACTCGCGAATGAGTGGATGACAAGCCCAAAGGTGCCTAAACCGAGTGCCACATGTCAGTACCAGATGTATGCCACGTATCTCTGACGGATGGGTGCCACGCGTCTGAACTGATGAGTGCCAAGTGTCTTTGACACTTCGGGCTTTGGGAGTTTTGGATTGTGAAGCGTATATATCTCCCGAAGTGACTTTATCCTAGTTGACGTGGCAGTCTTTCGTCACTTCGAGACTTCGGGCTTCGGGAGATTTTGAACGCGGGGCATGAATATCTCCCGAAGTGACTTTCTCTCGGTTGACGTGGCAGTCTCTCGTCACTTTGGGACTTCGACACTTCAGGGCTTCTGTCTAGTCATTAATCCTTGCACGACTTTGAAACTCCGAATGCACGAGAGACACTAATTTGAACTGTCCATGGGATCTCCGTCGTTGAAAATCGATCTTGTATGCTTGCTTGTATTTCAAGCCCGAAATGGACTGCTTTGAATGCTACATTTTGCTCATGGTTTTTCCCTGTGCAAACAAAGGACTTGGTCATCCTGCAAAAACTACATATGACCCATGACAACTTCATGTGATAACATTGGCTCTACAGGGGATGACATGCTCCCTATGAGCTGCCAAGAACAAGCAGCTTTAGGCTCTTATCCTAGGGTTATGGGGTCACTTATTCAAATACTAAAAGAAAACTGAAAACTGAAAATCTTGCACACATGCTTATTTATATACAAGTTCCTACTCTAAGTGACCTTTACAATGCTCAGATGAAAACAAACTTCCACCATAGCCACCCAAATTGTTTGGTAACATAATTCTTCTCTTCACTGCAAATGATCCATAAAATGTATGGGAAGTATGACAACATAATGAAAACATGTTTTGGAGCACTCACAATACCTCCAAGTGATGATAAGATGATTAATTTTGCAAGCTCTAATTATTTTCGAAAGTTCAACTCCATATATAATCCCGCAAGGTCATAAAATTTATAATAAGGCATGCTAAACTGGTAAAAAGTTACCTCCTTTATTTCATCCTTTTTCACATGTTGTTTGATGTTCTCAACATGTACAGGTGGATAAAGGATTGATGCAGGCTTGTTGATCCCAGGTGACATCTGTTCATTTATAAGTGTTGGAGATGAGATAAGCTACACATTTAGCTCTTCCTTTTCTCCTTCATGGCTCTCTCAAGAATAAGATTCATAATTATCATATACATGAACCATGCTACGAGGTTCCAAAGAAGCCATGAGAAAACTTTGATCTTTATCATCTTCATTGGGATATTCATCAAAAATTGGTTGTTCTTGGTCAATATTTGAAACAACTTCTTCATCATAAGCAGGGCTGCAAAAAAAATTTGTTTCAAGAACATAAATATCCTCTGCATTTTCTTCATAAGAGGAACAAACAAAATCTGCCTTCAATTCTGAAAAGCTAGGAAAAAACAGAGAGGAATATTCCCTAGTTTTTTAACTATCTTATCATTTATTTCAGCTTCAAATTCAGGAGAAATATCTACTGATGTATACACTTGCTCTTCAACTTCAGAATATTCAACAGAGATATGTTGATCTTCATAAACATTTAAAACAACAGATACATTTGATACAATGCCAAATGTTTCCATGTTATTTCTATCATAATGAATATCATTCAACACCTCTTGATCTTCATGGAAAATTCTTTCTTCCACAACAAAAGCTTCATCACAAATCTGGTTTTCGTGACTAGCAGAATCTTTATGAAGCAAAGAAAACTCATCACAACAGTTTTCATAAAGATACTTAGCTGAAAAATACTCTTTACAAAATGAATTGAAAGCTGCATGAAAACCTATCAAAGAGCTGATGCTTGCAATGGGAAGAGATCGACACCAATCACGAGCAATCCCCTCTAATGAATACCTGAAAACCTTAATCTAAACATCTTCATGCACGATATGAAGTTGATGAATAAAATCATGAAATTCCAGCAAATGTTCAGCTGGTACCTCCCACTCTTCTCCTCAAAATTTAGGAAGGCTACTTTCCCATTCATCTCTACTAGGCTTTGGATTAGGGAAACCAACTATCTTTGAAAAATCACAGAAAACATACCTCTGAGCTAAAATCTTGTCCATTTTAAACCAGTGGAGTCGCCAATAGATTTTCGAACAATGGAGTCACCATGGTGAAAGATGAGCAGTCAAAACAATGTGTCCAGCTTCAGTTCACCATCTAAAACTGGATATTTTCATTGTCGTTCTCCCAAGGAATATATATTCACTTCCGTACCTGACAATGACACCATTAATGTTAGCACCGACAGTCACTCTTGGGATGCTAGAGGATAAGCCCAATACCCATCAAAATGTAAATGGATTAAAATGGTTTGAATAGGTGGATCAACAAGACTTTAAAGAAAGGAAAAGACAATAGAGATCACTGTAGATCAGTGATGGACCATTGGAATATGGAGTCATAAACAGTCTGCTCATTGAAGGCCTTTAATCTCCCTATCAAACAAAATATTTGTATAATGATGAAGAGAAGAATAAGAGAATAACATAAAGATGAATATTCGCTAAGCAAATATCCTCTCTGTAAAGAGAATTTAGATGTGTCTAAACAATAACAATGATAGATAGACAAGCTTACAATAGATCCTCTACTGCATCGAGAATCTATCGATCAAAGGAAAATCTTAATCCTTAAAATAAAAAATACATTCAAACAAGATGAATAATAGAAATTAGATGTGTTTGAACAATAAACAATGATAAATAGGCAAGCTTACAACAAATCCTCTACTGCATCGAGAATCTATCAATAAAAGACAAATTTTAATCCTCAAAATCAACAATACTTTCAAACAAGATGAAGAATATAACGAAGAACATAGAAGACAAATCTGATGAAACAACTCATATGAGTCTTCAACAACAATACAATTTATAGCTACATGCCCCTCCGGCTTACAAACTGAGATATACAGTCATAACTATTTCTCAAAAATTCCTCCGGTCTTCGACCGAACCTTGTCAGACAGTTGACTTAGGTTGATGGATAGTTGGTAGTCATTGATTTCAACCATTGGAGAGTGATATTGTAGATTGATGTCAACCCTTGGAGAAATTCCGGTAGCGAATTCTAGTAGCACAAAGGTTTGGGTAATGGACCCAAGGTTGTTTCATGTATAATGGTATTAGTTTTAATATATTTTAAGGTAAGACTATTCTATATGGATAGTACATGTTTCGTTCCATTTCCGGTAGTATGTAGAAGGTCACATAACTCCTCACGGTTAGAGAGTTATGGCCATGAGAAGTTGGAGAACCCAGGTTTGGATAATAGACCCAAGTTTGTTTGATGGATAATGGTATGAGTTTTGATATATTTTCAGGTAATACTATTATATATGGATAATTCATTTCATTCCATTTCTGGTGGTATGTGGAATGTCACATAACTCCTCATGGTTTGAGAGTTATGGCCTTACGAAGTTGGAGGACCCTCATATGTCATCTAGAAGCCCCAAAAGGTTAAAGTAGTCAAAGTGGTTTAAGCGATTTTAGAAGGTAAATAATAAAGTTAAGTGATGAGTATACTATAATTCAAAGTGAATATGAAACAAATTACTTAAATAATAAATTTAATGGAGAAATTAGAAGTGGGTTAACCCTAAAATAAGGAAAGTGGGCAAAGTGACCTAGAAGATGTTTTTAAGGAATCTACTTGGAGAGTATAAATAAGAGGCAAGGCTATCTCATTTTAAAATCACACTTGAGAATATTGAATATATATAGGTTTCTGAGGTAACCAAAGGATATCTAAGCCTAATTTCTGAGGGAAGGTGAAGAAAAGAAGGCCGAAATTCAGGGAAGGATAAATTCTTTTGATGATGCTTTATAAGGTATGTTATTTATAGGTCATCTCACCATTTTCGCAATAAATGTTTTTATAGAATGATTCAGACCCTGAAATTGCTATGTCATTGAGGAAACATATCCAAGTATTTTTGGTAAAACATTCATCTTGTGGGTCGTTGTATTTTTGGATTTACACTCCGTGGAAAATAGGGTTTGTGGCTAGTCCTGAAACTAGTCTAAAACAAGTGTTTTGGGTAAAAACGTCATAAATTATTCATAACAGATCCAAATTCAGTAATACCAAATGTGTTGGTTAGGGTACCATCTGTATTATGTTTTTTAATAGTTTTGGATCGATTCAAAAAATATTACGTGTGGGTAACGCTCTACAAGGTCTCTCTCTAGAATAAACCAGAATTCAACAAGGTGTGTCATTTTTGCTATAACTCCTTTTTTGAGAGGTTCCAAGTAGTGAAACATGGAGGAAATGCATAAAACACACTGAAGAACATTGTGTATTAGTTTCATATCTTTATTCATTTTAGGTACAAAGTTATGATTATTTAAAGTTAGGCTTGTTGACTAATCCAAAACTAGTCATGTGAGACTAAAGAAAAGTTTGATGAAAATGCTAGTCTCTTGTTGTTAAAGTTAAGGAAGGTTTGCAGGTATGTGATCATATAAACCATGTCTATTACATAGTTAAAAATCATATATGGATGATGAAATTGACGAGGGCATTTTGTTGAGGTACATGTCGGGTACATGGTTGAGATAACTAGTTGATGAGTTGGCACATACATGAGGAGTATAGTTGATGATGTTGGTACATATTGAAGATTCATAGTTAATGAGTAGTTGATACATGATTGGTACATACTCGGTACATGGTTGGAGGCACTTTTTAGTAGTATTTTTGACACATGGTTTATGGATGAGGTAGCATACTTGTATTATTAGAAGCACATATTGATCTTGGTGATGATTATGAGTTGTTGTGTTATGCTTGGTTGATTCCCATCTTTGAGAGTTGTCTTGGTGATTGATATTGGTGAGTAGATTTGATTTGGTTAATAAGATTGATGAGATAGGTTGTTGTGATAGGTTGTTTGGACAAGTTGTTGTGACAGGTTGTTGACAACTTATTTGTATAGGTTTGGTGCATGGTTGATGCACTTGTTCATGGTACAGGTTGAGGTATAGGTTGGTGCATGGTTGATGCACTTGTTTATGGTACAGGTTGATTACAAGGTTGTTTGGTATAGGTTGGTTCATGGTTGATGCACTTGTTTATGGTACAGGTTGATGCATGGTTGATGCATGGTTCAGTTTATTGGTACAGGTTATTTGGTGCAGGTTGATTCGTACATGTTTACAACAGTATATCTCACAGTGATAGTGTGACAGTGGTTCTGTCATTATACTTATATGTCAGGGTGGTTGGACAGGGCAAGGACAGGTGGTTATATCCACCTTCTGGTTGTAGCTAGAGAATTGGGGAGTTGGATCTTCCCTAAGGTTGTATCCTGAGAAACTAGGGGGTTGGAGCCTCCTTCC
>SNQJ01S0240490.1:0-13413 GCA_010110895.2 Picea sitchensis
TAAAGAAATGTTTTCATCAAGCTTTAATAACGGTTTCATAAAATGATGAGAACGATGGGAATGCTCAGAGGAAGAAGAGATAGAACTTGATGGTGAAGATGTAGTCTCAGGAGGATCTCCTCCAACCCCTTGATTTACTGAAGTATTATCGTCTGCTTGTGATTCATTTTTATTACCTTTTTCTTCCCTTTCTTCTTCATCATCTTCTCTTAGTCTCCATACATTCGCTTGACCATTTCTGACATGTGATAAAAGATCATATGGAAATTTTTCTCCTTTTCATCATGCTTGTCCTCTTCGACCATTTTCTTCCTTCGGGATACATGACCAATTTCGGGATTGAAAGTATTAAGAGTTCCTTCACCCTGCTTATGCTTGGCCCTAGTAATCATTCACACTCAACAATTCAACTCAAAGGTGAATGCTCTGATACCAACATGATCTGGGATATTTTCATCGATGTGACTTATAAATAATTGTATTAAACGAGCATAAATTGAAGTGCACCATAAAGAAGGTGTTAGCACAAGATTGGTTAAGGTGCCTATATGGATTTTGAGTTTTTTCTAAGTGTTATATTCACCCAGTGGTAAAAGGAACTACCTATGGTATGATCAAGGAACCTATGTAAAATGGTTTTGTCGTCATGAAAGAACACACATCGCTCTATACATATTCAAGATTGAAAGGCATTGTGTTTTGGAAATGCTACCCAAACTTGTATGCAGACACAATGTAAGTAGCACTATGTAAAGGTGTTGCATAATATTTCACAGAGAACAGAAGTTGCATACAGGTGCAACACAGTCGGGTGCTACCTAAAGGCACTGCATAATATTCTAGCAGAAAATGATTGTGTAGAGTTATTTTACCAGTTTTGATTCATTAACTTAAAAATTTGATTATGAACAATTGAGAAGGTATTTATGAAACGTGGAGGAGATTTTTGTTCATAACATTCCAAATAACAAAAAACTCTCTCAGTTTTTCAAAATGTGTTGTGGTTTGAAAGATATTGGATATAGAAGTGACACTACCCATTCTGCACAACGACACTGCCTAATTTCCTGTAGCGGTCACGAAGTTTGATATTTGACTTGTTGGGAGGTTGCCACCTGTCAAGGAGGATTTGAATGGATTCTCAAGGGTTAGTTAGATTTCAAGGGACACCTGGACCTAATATTTAGCTCCAGCAAAGGCCTCATGTAATGAGGTGGAAACATTTTGTTAATGATTTCTAATAAATTCCTGAAAATTAACAGTTTGTTGGATTTTTGTCTCTTTGATTGTTGCCACCTATCTCCAAGGCTTAGAATTCAATGGAGGATATGGGATTCCACCTCCTTAGTTCATTTTGATTCTATTGTCTATTTAAGAAAGGAGATATCTCTTGAAGGTTGGATTGATGAGCCAAGAGAGGCTAGAGAGAGTGGGAATAGGTAGTTTGCTTGTGTGTGTTCATTTGTAAGCCTGTGGGCATTTTTTTATTGTAAGCATTACTGTTATTGGAGACTCATGAGAGATGTGATCTCAGCTTGTAACTCTTCTGTCTATATTTATTCTAATTTGAATATATTGCATATTTGAGGATCAAATGTTGTCAATGATTTATGGATCCCTAAGCAGCAAAGGATCTGTTGTATTTTTCCCATCAATCATTGTTTATATTCAAGTATTTGTTGATTCATTAAATTTAGAGGATCTCTATTTAATGAACATTCTATCTTATTTTTTCCTTCTTCATTTCTTCCACCTATCAGCATATAATCTTGTTTTCTATTAAGCATCTTTTGTGCCTTCGATGAGTGGGATGTTTGTGACTCCATTACTCATTGGTGTAGCCTCCTGATCTACAATTTGTTGCCCTCTCTCTTTCTTTATCCATATTGTTGATCCACCTATTCAAAGTCAAAGTTATATTTTACATTATGATGGGTGACGAGCTTACAATTTAGCAGTCAAAGTGTGACTTTAAGTGCTAACAGAAGGAAAAACACAAAATGAAGAGACATTAAGCATCAAATATGAATACAAAAACTTGATAACGGAGTTTTTCCTTGCTAGACTACGTCTCCAGGTCCTTCTCTCAAATGGTATGCCTTTTTATTAACTCAACAAAATCATTTGGAAAAATACATAAGTATACTTCATTATGGAATTAAGTTGCATAAGTTTTTCTCAGATCAGAAAACAAACAACACCATTGAATTCGTGGCATCAAATTACCCAAAAATCATTGTCTCCGTGCCTTAATATGACTCTGGCACTCCTAGGCCCATGATAAATTTGGTCTCAGTGTCCATGCCTGCAACCTACAATTAATTGACTGTACTCACCTTGTAAAATGTTCTTGACTGTACCATCCAACGCCCCCTCCAGCTCTGGAAAAAGTTAGTTTAAATAAATTAATGCAGGTGGATGAAACAATGGGTCATTAGGCTAACTGATGGGTAGAGGTCAAATTAAGGCATTGGTTCCATTGAGGTCTGGGGTTCGAATCCACTGGACCCCCTTTTGGTATGGTTATTTAAATAAGGTTGAAAAGGTAGGGGGACCGTCGAACTAGCCGCCAGTTCTGACGTTGGCCGATCGGCCCACCCCTTTATTCTGGTGCTCATACCATATATATATATATATATATATACGTTGTGTTGGATTACTGAGAGGGGGGGTGAATCATTAATAGAAAAATTTAAGCCTTCTTCACCATAAAATGCAAGTGTTATATCAATGTAACATTATCATCCAATACCTGCAGAGTAAATAAACAATGAAAAAAATGATCAATCACACACATACACAGTACACTAGTATTTTATGTGGAAACCCAAAGTGAGAGAAAACCAAAAAATTCTTTTTCTTATATGTCTTTAAGAATTACATTCACTCGAAGCACCAACTTCCTTTGTTTTCCACCTGCAACTAGAAGGAGGCTCCAACACCCTAGTTTCTTGGGCTACAACCTGAGGGAAGATCCAACTCGTTGATTCTCTAGATACAACCAGAAGGAGGCTACAACTCCCTATGTTCTCTGGCTACAACCACCTGTCCTTGACCTATCCAATTGCCCTGAAATATAAATGCCAAATGTAGACAACCTGTCACTATCACTGAATCAACCACTGCCACTGTCAACCTGTACCAATAACTTGTAACAACATGTACCAATCAACTTGCACCAAACAACTTTTACCAATAACCTGAACCAACATGTACTATGCATCAACCATGCATCAAATGGTACCTCAACCTATACCATCAACAAGTGCATCAACTAAGCATGAAACCTATAAAAATAACTTGTCACAACAACCTATCCAAACAACCTATCACCACAACATGTCTCATCAATCTTATCAACCAAATCAGATCTACCAAGACAAGTATGCTACATTATCCATAAACGATGTGTCAAAAATACTACTAACAAGTGCCTCCAACCATGTACCAAGTAGGTACCAATTATGCATCAACTTCACATCAGCTATGACTCATCAAGATGTACTAACACCATCAAATATACACCTCATGTATGTGGCAACTCATCAACTATTTGTCTCAACCATGTACCCAACATGTACCTCAACCATATACCAAAGACATACACCAATATAACCATCAAAATTTATCTAATGATTCATCACTCTATCCATAAACCAAATACCATAAACCCTTACATCAAACCATGTGCCACAACCTCATTGTTATGTAGCCTCAAGCTAAACCAACAATTTCAGCTACACATCACAACCAAAAGACCAATACCCATATGCCAAATACCAACAACAAAATACCAATTGTATCCCTCAACAAATCTGATATATGCAGCAGTACTGAACATCCAATACCATCTCAAGAGATAAACCCTAGATAAAAAAACATACCTCAAACAAGATGTGCCATATCTCTCATAAATAGACCCCAACCATGTTGCTCACGTGATTTTTCTGCCGCACTTTTTCTTCTGCGATTTTTCTTCAACACTTTTTCTCCCATGATTTTTCCGCCGTGATTTTTCTGCCACACTTTTTCAACCGCACTTTTTCTACTGCGATTTTTTTGCCACACTTTTTCTGCTGTGACTTTTCTGTCACACTTTTTATGCCGCAGTTTTCTTGCCACACTTTTTCTGCTCCAATTTGTCTCTATCAATAATACATGCCCAAATAACCTTTCACAAAAATAGATATTCAATGATATTAAAGTGTAATTAAAATGACAGAGCCTTTCCTCTTATTTATACTTTCATGTATCTTCCTCAAGGGATTACCTTTGAACATCTTAACCCACTTTCCTTATTTTAGGGAGTTCTCCATTAACTTTAGTATTTAAATAATTTCTTTTGCATTCTCTTTGACTTATAGTACACTCATCACTTCACTTTATTATTTAAATAATTTATTCTTTGCAAACTCTTTGACTACTTTGACCTTTTAGGGCTTCTAGATGACTCATGCGGGTTCTTCAACTTCACATGGCCATAACTCTCTAGCCGTGAGGAGTTATGTGACGTTCTACATACCACCGAAAATGGCATGATATGTACTATCTATCTAGAATAGTTTTACTTGAAAATATATCAAAACCCATACCATTATTCCTCAAACAAACTTGGGTCCATTAACCAAACCTTTTTGGTACCATAATTCTCTACCAAACTTTCTTCAAGGGTTGACATCAATGAAAACCAACCCAATTAATCAACATTCTCCCCCTTTGACATTGATGGAAACACTCTAATGCAATACTTAAGTCATGTCATGCAATATTGAAATCATATCAGTTATGCTCTTTGTGTGACCATCACTCCCTATGGAACCATGCTTCTGTGATCTGCATCTGATAAATCTCTCCCCCTTTGTCATCAATGGAAAAGGTATATTTCCATCTGGGGCTGCTCCCCCTAACTGAACTATCCTTGGGGATACTCCCCCTGAATGAACTCTTCCTGAAACTGATCTCCTGACCTGAACTATCCTCTTTATGGCGTTTCCTCATGTAAATATAAGACATATAAGATAAGCATTCAAAATAATTCATTTTGGATTAGAAATTACTCTGATTCTATGGTGAGGATACTCAAAGGATTCTAGTGGAAGAATTTTTGTAAAGATGTATGCCACTTGTTATTTTGTGCCCACATAATCATCTCTGATTTTCTTCTCTGCAACCTGTTCCCATAGAAAGTGATACTTTATTGGAATTTTCTTCATCTTGGAGTGCATCATGTGGTTCTTTGAGATACTGATGGTGCTTGTATTATCACAATAGATTGGAATGGGCTCATCATACTCAACTGGTATATCTGTAAGAGTTTTTTTCATCCATAGAACTTGTGTACAACATCTTGCTACTGCAATATACTCTGCCTCAGCTGTAGATAAAGATATTGATGATTGTTTCTTGCTTAGACAAGATACTAAATGCTCACCCAAGTAGAACGTTGTTCCACTGATGCTTCATTGGTCATCAATGAAACCTGCCCAATCTGCATCTGTCTAGGCAATAAGTGATAGATCATTTCCTTTTGGATACCATAATCCAAACTCTTATGTTCCTTTGAGATATCTTAAAATCCTCTTCATTGCTAAGACATGTGATTCCTTTGGCGATGCTTGAAATCGTGACACTTGTCCAACTGCCTGCATGACATCTAGTCTGGATGTTGTCACACATAGTAAGCTACCAATCATTGACCTATATTACTCTGGTCTGTATACTTTCAATCATCATCTTTTCTGAACTTGCAATTGGTTTGCATAGGAGTGGTAACTAGTTTGCAATCTTCCATTCCGAACCTCTTTAACCTTTCTATGATATACTTAGTTTGAGAAATAAATATTCCTTGGTTGTTTTGATGTATCTGAAGACCCAGAAATAAGGATAGTTCTCCGAGTAATGAAATTTAAAATTCATTTTGCATATCCTTTGCAAATTTACAGCTTAACCTGTCATCATTTATTCCAAAAATAATATCATCAACATAAAATTCAATTAATAAAATACTATATTTAGTTACCTTGATGTAGAGGTTGTTGTCTGCACTTCCTTTTCTAAACCCTGCCTGCTATAGATATTTATCCAGTCTAGAGTACCATGCTCTAGGAGCCTGTTTTAGACCATACAAGGCCTTCTTCAATTTTCACACATAATCTGTGTTCTCTAACAACTGAAATCCTTCTGGTTGTTCGATGTATACTTCTTCTTCATCTTATGCTTCTTCTTCATAAAGTTGTTCCATTGATTCATTTTCTTCTTCCTTTAATTTGTGTTCACCTATTTCATCAATTGTTACATTGATTCTTTCCACACATTTGTTCAACCTTAGATTGTAAAAATTATATGCTTTCCCTGTACTTGAGTAACCAACAAGTACTCCTTTGTCCACACGAGAGTCAAACTTTCCCATTCTTCCATCTTCTCTTTTGATGTAGAGTTTTCTTCCAAATACTATGAAGTGCTTCAAATTTGTTGGTCTTCCTTTCCATAGATCGTAGGAAGTTTTATCATTGTTGTTTCTGAGAATTACTCTATTTTGAATGTGAATTGTTGTATGCACTACATGTGTCCAAAAAATATCTGTCAATTTTGAATCCATTAGCATTGTTCAAGACATTTCCTATGTAATTATAATCCATTATGATAATGTTACTTTGTCTTTGAACCACTCTCTAAACCAATATGCAAGTCCATTCTCTCGTCCATTGTCATATATTTGTACAAACCTGGTAAGTGTTCTTATGAATTCATCTCTGTCCATACTATCCAAGACTCTACTGCACATTGTCCATAATTTTGACCCATTTATCATTGTACTATCATGAAGTATTCACTACTACAACCGATTGTACTTCTGCTAACTCATTGCTCTAGATCTATCTATTCAAACTATGCAATTTTCTCGAATGATGGTTCTTCGGTCTGTCATAGCTATCACATAGAATCCCCCTGTGTAATATTCATGTTACCTGGGAGTCTCTAAGCCAGATGGCTCAGAACAATTCCTTCTCTGATGTGTATTCATCATCATCTTCATTGGTAGATTCATTATCTCTTTGAGCTCTGACTTCTTTCTTTCTATCTACAGATTCATCTTTCACTACAATGCCTAAAAGTACAATCTCTTGAACCTGTTCCTTATTTACCTGTCCTTCTTTTCTTTAAGTTGTTTTCCAAACCTTTCTATATCTGGCATCTTTCTTTTTCTATGTAGAATTTCCGTCATCTCATTTTATTCCCCATCTTGCGATCTCTGGGACCCGGTCTTTGTTCACTTGTTCTTCGTGTTTTCTTATCCATACTTTCTTACATTTGATATCATTGTTCTCTTTCACTAGCTATGTGTCCATAGTTATGACATTTGTAACATTCGATGTTACGTGGGGCCACATAGGCATTTATTGCTTGAACATTTATTTTATAATCCCAACAATCTGCAACCTTATGTCCAAAGTTAGTACAATAAAAACAATGACCATAAAATAAATTTTCATAACTGGGAGTGAATTATCTTCTTTGTGGCATGGTCCTTCTGTTTCTTTTCCTTAAATGATCATGATCATGATTGAGGCTTCTTTGTGGATTGAACATGGATGGTCTTCTTGAATATGTATCTTCAATAGTTTTGTTATATTTTGGCTGACCATGATTCCATCCTTTGAGTACTTCTTCATAACTCTTTCTATTTTCTTCATTCTTATTTTCTAGTGAATTGGAGTAATTCTCTTCATTCTCTATAACTGATGCAGATGTTTCTGTCTCTTCAACGTTCTTGTTGAGCTTGACGATTTTACTTCTCAATGTGAAAAATTCTTATTCAAACTCCTCAACCTCTTCTTCTTTCTTCATTATCTGAGACTTCATGACTTCTTTTGTTCTTTTCGCTTCTTCAAGCTAAAATTTTAATGTGATTATTTCTTCTTCAAGTCCTTTATCTTCTTGAAAAAAATTTGCCTCAAGATGGTTTAGATCATTAGTTATTTCCTTAAGATGACCAATCAATACATTCTCTCTCATTTCTACTTATTCCTTTTGAGCTTCTATGGTGGATTCCAAATACTTCTTTTGATATTCAAGATTTTCTTCGATCTTTATAGCTTCTTCTAGCTAAGTTCTTAGGTTCTCAATGACCCGTTGGGCTTCTTCAAAAATGTGAAAACTTTCCTTTTGTTTCATCAATTATTTCTTGAGAGAATTGTTTTCTTCTCTTAGTTCATCTAAAGCACTAATCAATTTTGCTTCATAATTTTCAATTAGTTTTTCTGTCCCATTTCCATCATGACATTCTATATAAAGATGTCCACATTTTTCACAATTAAAGAAAAACAACATATCTCTGGTGATTATGCACTCTTCATCTTATGAATCTGTTTGACATGGTGAACATAATTCTTCTTGATCTGTACCTGCATCTTCTTTGGCATTTTCAGAATCTACGATGGGTGAAGAATATATGTTGTTGGTTACTTATGTCCTTATCTGAGATCGTCTTGAGTGACCCGGGGTTCATGTATGTTCGAGTTTCCACCAAAGCCTCTAAAACTATCAGCCCTTCTAGTGAACCAGAAGGCAATGCAACAAACAAGGTGTACTGTTTCGTCTCATCCAAGATAGTCTTAATGGGTGGATGCAAGACTCATGTGTTTGCAACCTAGGATTGAGTGGGAGATCTGAGAACTATGAGCTAAGAGTTCTATTGTAACTTATTTCTATAATAAACTGTTATTACAATTTATGAAGGAAATATAATAAATCATTTATTTATCTTATCACTAGCTACTGAAAGAAATAAATACACGCATGGATTCAATCATATAACAAAGATATTACCATGGTTCACCCCCCTGGGCTACATCCACAAAGATTTGGCTCTCAGCTCTTTTATTATAGTCGCTTAGAAATTACCACACACTTACAACTCTTCTTAGTTGGGTATGATCTATATGAGGTGGACTAGATCGCACCAGGATCCTCAAGCTACGATCTAACCCTCAAGATCTACCCTCCTCCCTCTTCTCTAGCTCAACAACTTACCAAAATAAGTCATACAACAAACTATTACATACCAACTCACTACAACAATTATCTCTATAAAATATGACTCTTCTCCTCTCTGAGACCTAGGTATCTCTATTTATACATTTCTAGATCTTTGGCCATTACAATACATTACCAAAACTGTAACCCTACCATCGTTAGGTCTTCCATGTATGAGTGTGTGCTTCTTTTCTTTCCAACTATCGTTTTTCTTATGCATGCCTTATTTCCCAAAATCGCCTTTCTCTTTGCCTTGGCCTGTTGCCAACAAGCCCCCAAAACTGACATGTGGCTCTTCCTAAGCCACCTACCCTTTGTGTGCTTCTTCGATCACTTTGGTGATCGCCTGAAACTTCTCCTTGAGATATGTTGCTTGTGTTTGCACCTGTGCGGTCTTCTCCTTGAGCGTGTCCATTATCTGGAATGCAATGTCGTCGCTGACCAATTTGATGCATTTTTCCTAGCTCTGTGATATGAGTGTCTTGGCTTCCTCTTCATATGTGATGAATTCTGCCACTCTCTCTTGGAGTGATTCCATTTGAGCCTGACGCTCCTTTTTCCATGTTTGCATAGTGGTGAGTTATGCCTGCAGTTTCTTCATATCCTGCACCCCATTGACATGCTCCATGATGGCCATTGTCCTCTACCTCTGCTTGAGGTCTTGGATAGATGTGCTTATCCTTTATTATTCCTTGTCCCACAGTTGGACTTTCTAATATTCTTCTAACTTTTTCCACAACTGTGTTGCTTCCTCGAACAAGTCAGTTGTTGCACAGACCTATTGATCTATCATATGCAGGTGATTTGTTGCCTCCTGATTCCTTTTCTCCCTTACTTCTGGTGGAGTTGTAGGTGTAATATGCTCACGAAGATTCTCAATCTCCTTTTGATATTGATCGATTTCTTGCACAATCTGATCAATCTTCTTTATTGTTGTGAGTGCATCCCTTTACGTCGTCGTTGGAATATTTTAATAAGTTCTTGTCGCTTTCTGCTCCAATCCATGCATGCACTCCCTTTTCTCTTGGGTCTTGAACTTAGCCTTCTCACATATTATTTCCAGTGCATCCCTCTTCTCTGTTTCCTACTGCAATTAATCTAAGTCGGTGTGTGCCCAAGGCTGTAGCTCTTGGGTAATTCTCACCTGCAATTTGTGTAGAGCCTTGGATGGTATCCACGTCAATACCAGCTGGATTTGGGATAAGTCCTTTAGGGGTGTCTTCCCCACGATATTGTCCATGCACAACATACTGGGTGTGATGTGGAATTTTTCACTCGTCTGCCATATTGTGTGGACCGTGTCGTTCTCGCCTTCTTCCAGTCTTTCTCCTACCTGTGGTGTTGATGGTCCTGTTTCCATGTTGTTTCTTGATGTATGCGCTTCCTTGATCCATTTGATGAAATGTCACATGTCTGCTATCTCCTCCTGAATAATGTCCCTGTGGTGTGCAACATTGTCAAAATCCTCGGCTATAGAATCCTGAGCCATTCGGGCTACCATCTTGGCATCATCCTCTGTGATCATGTATTCTGGAGGTGTTCTTTTCTCTTTCATTTTCTTTCATGCTCCCCCTGTATGAGTGGTTGGAATTTTATTCAAGCCTGGTTCTTGTGGATTGGGACTTGGTGTAGTCCCTTGCATGGCCTCAACCTATTTCTTCTGTTATTTGGTCGGCTACGTATTACCATTCTTCCCCTTCTTGGTCCCTGTCTTAGCTATCCCTTCATTTGTCTGCTTTGTCTTTGTCTGGCCTATCCTCTATTTCTTGGGCACTAGGACTTCTTAAGGCTATGTTTCTTCTTGCTCGGCCTCCTCTTTTGTTGTCTTTGTAGGTATTTTCTAGGTGATGGTTGGAATATTCCAGTTGTCCTCCCAATATTTGATAGCCATTTTGATGTCTCCCTCCGTGATACAGGAGTGCATTTGTAGCCACTGTTTATTGGGGTCCTTGCACACATTTATCTACATTGCATGTCATGTGGGTTTGAAGTTGGCGATGTCCCAATATTGTGCGACATCCTATGGCATTATTCTCCACATGTTGGAGATGGCCTCCTGCAGGTCTTGAAGGTATCCTTCAAATACAACTACGTTCATTTTATTCTTCTTAGCATCTAGCACGACTCAAAGTGATAAATACCTTTCTCCACAATTCAGCTTGGGTCTAGTGTCGAAGAATGTGTAACTCAGTTCCTTCCAGCCCATGATAGCTATCAACATTAGTAGCCATGAGTAGTGGAATTATTTTCCTAGATCCTGCGCATCCTTGCAGTCATCTAGAAAAAAATACAATAGGGAGAGTGCCCAACTAACTATTGTGCCCTCGACGCGCGAACATGACTTGAAGACCTCGGTCGTAGCTTCCTCCTACGACACTTTCTCGGTGGTTAAATTAGGCCAAGATTTGTGGTATTTTATTGTTGTGGCATCGGTGATCCTCTTAATTGCATGATTCCTCATTGTCCCATTAGTGCAGGTATTTATTCTTCATCTCCTCCACAAGTGATTTCTCCTTTTTCTTATCATGGTGTGTGGGATCCATGCCCAGGGATGGAAAACCTGTTATGTCGCATAATGAGCTCTACGTTTATCGAGATGAGCTTGTCTAGCCATGGATTCTTAAGCCATATTATTGACTTCCAATAGGTTGTTTGGCCTTAGCCCGGATTTCCATCTTGTCCTCTTCAAAGTGCAATAGATATAGAGACCCAAATCCATGTTTTCTCGATCTTGCCCATTGGAGTGGTTGATTAATCGGTTCTCTGACCGCATTCACTACCACAGTTTGTAAATATAATTTCTTTGAGAATTCCAGGAATGTATCTATGTCTATTACTTTGTTACTAACCCTAATTTGCACCATACATGCTTACGGCATCGAGGCCATCTCCAGTGCTTCTTTTGTTCAAAAACTATTGAACAACTCTTCTTAAAACCATTTTTTATAAAGGCCCACGCACCATACTCCATTGCTTGTGTGTACATGCTGTTGACCCAAGGCCTTGACCACGTAGCGCCTACAAAAGCGGAAAAGGAAAGTTGTTGAAAAACACCAGGTTTACTGGGTAAAGTTAACTAAAACTTTTGTCCATGCATGGTGGGTCACTTGACCAAATACCTATCTTCTTCTAGCTTATAAAGAAGGGTTAGGGATCCCATTTGAAGGAGGAGAATCATAGTAAAGAAACTATACGTTAGCATTCCTCTTTGATCCCAATTGTTAGAAAAATAGGACCATGGGCGATAAAATACAAAACAAATGCGGAAACAAAACACATAAGATACACAATACAAGAGAGACCGAGATTTACGTGGTTCACTGAATTAGTAAGACTCGATCCACTAGAGAAATTGTCGAGTCCTTCTTTATTATTATCCAACAAATGAAGGGAATTACAACCTAAACAAAACCCGGTTGTAACTTTATTCTTTTCTCTCACAATCTTCTCTCTTAGAATCTGATACTACCGCCATCGTATTGCATACCATTTATGATACTTTTCCCTCATAAAAGGGGTTTCCTTATAGGGAAAAATACCTAACATAATTTCTACTATTAGATTTAGAGGGTTGCCTTCTATGGAAAACAAACCCTAACATAATTTCTACTATTAGATTTTCGACCTTATAATGAATGGTCCAGATTTACAATGAAATTACAATATACATTTACAAGGCTATTTTTCCTTCGGGGGATTCACCCTCGAACCCCCCATCCAGGGGGATATTCCCCCTAGACCCCACAGAGGGGGTACCCCCCCTCTGCACTCCCCTGCGTGGAAGAGTGTACATACTTCTGGGGTGTAAAGTCTTCATGGGGTATAAACATGGCTGAAATCAAGGACCTTTGAATCAAGAACATAATCAGGATCAACAACCAACAGTCTCCCACTTGGAGACTGATCTCAACAACTCCATCGTTGTTGTATATGTTGGACTTTGAACCTTCTTGGACATGGCAAATTTATCATCTTCATATTCATTCTTGAAGACCAATTGAAATTGAGCAGGAACCCAGTTTCTCTCTAGTTACTCCCTTTGTTAACATGTCTGCAGTATTCTGGCTAGTTTTTATCTTTTCCAAATTCAAATGTCCATCTTCCTGAAGTGGTCCCTCAACTATATATTCTTAGTCTTCGAATGGAAGGTTGATTTCTTTGCAAGATGAATTGCACTCTCACTATCACAGTACAACCTGCTATTCTCCTGCTTCTTTCCCAATTCCTCCATAATCCTTTGTAACCAAATCATCTCTTTACTAGCCTCTGTAGTAGCAACATACTCTGCCTCTGTTGTTGAAAGTGCAACAACCTTTTGCAGTTTTGAAATCCAACTTACTGTTGTTCCACCTATAGTAAAAACATACCCTGTGGTGC
>SNQJ01S0240490.1:13423-26961 GCA_010110895.2 Picea sitchensis
TATGGTCCTAACCAATGCATTTTGATCTTTCCTGGGTGATGAAATGATTTACTATCATACATCAATACTAAATATCCCTCCTTAAAAGTTTTCTTCTTGATGTGTCTATCATACCAAGATTTGTCCCTTGCTTTCTAAACTTGTTGGTGGAACCCTGCTAAGATCTGATCTTCCTCCATAGTCATCAACTAGTTTAGTCTCTCTTGCACTACGCCTCATTCTATCATGTGTGTAATTACTGGTATGCACAAAATTAGTACTAGAAATTCTAATGGCACCACTACTTCCTGACCATATACCATTTTAAATGGTGTGTGCCCTATCAAATTCTTGCATGTAGTTATGTAGGCCCACAATACTGCTAGTATTTTAAGGTCCCAATCGTCCTTTTTGACATTACATATCTTTGTCAGTGCCTTCTCCAGTATTTTTTTAAATTCTTCTACTGTGCCATTTTCCTGTGGGTGATATGGTGTACTTTTCTGATGATGGACTTCAAACTCTTCAGTCATAGTGTTGATAGTGTTTTTTATAAAATCTGTGCCTTGGTCACTCATCAAAACTTGTGGGCACCCAAATCAAGTGATCCCTTGCTCAAATAGAAAGTCTCATGATGTTTCGGTGCTGCAATCCTTCACTGGTGCTACTTCTTCCCATCTTGTTAGGTACTCCGTCATGGTGATGATGTACCTTGCTCCTGTTCTTTTTGCTAGTCGGTTGGCTGGTCCCACAAAGTCTAATTCCCATTTATCGAATGCCTACAACATTACTTGTGGTTGTAATTGCATCTCGTCCCTTCAGTTGGGTTTACCTACACTTTGAAAGACGTCACATATCTGGAAATACTCCTTCGACTCTCTATGAATGGTCAACCACAATAGTCATACACACAATACTTTTTGCACGGTAACTTTTCCTGTGTAATGTCCTCCTGCTATTCCCTCATGGGCTTCTGTTAAAACTCTTGGTATTTCGTGTTCTAACACATATCTTCACAAGATGCTATCTGCACCCATTTTGTATAAGTGTCCTGTAATCAGTTGATAATCTGCTGCTTAGACTACCAGTTTTTTCTTTTGCGCAGTGTTGTATTCTCGTGGCTTGGTGAATGCGATAAAGTATTGAATGATATCTACAAAGTATTCATCAACGATTTGGATTGAAAATAGTTGTGCGTTCAGAAAGTTGTCTTCTAAATTCCTAGGTTCTTGTCCATTTGTGACCCTGGATAGGTGGTTAGGTCCTACATTTAGCTTTCCTGGATTGACTATTACTTCAAAGTCAAATTCTTGAAACAGTAGTGACCATCGACATATTCTCCCCCCCAACACTCGCTTCTTGACTAGATATTTCAGGGCTGAGTGATCGATGAACATCTTAAAGTGTTTTCCCAATAAGTAATGTCTGAACTTATGTAGTGCGTAGACCATAGCTAGGCCTTCCATCTCTGTAGTTTTATAGTTTTGTTCTAATTATGACATCTTTCTACTCGCAAATGATATAGGGTGATTCAGGTCTCCCGCTCCTGGCTATGCCAAGATAGCTCCAATTACTATGTCTAATGCATCTACATGGGCATGGAATGTCTTCTCCTAGTCTAGAAATACTAGTATCATCGTGATGACCATCTTCTCTTTCAGTGTATCAAGACCGTGTTGACACTCGTCGTTCCACTGAAACTTTGTGTCTTTTCATAACATTTTTTCCATTGGTGTAGTAATCTGCGTGTATCCTTTTATGAACTTTCTATAATATCCTATGTCTCCCAGTGTCACTCTTAGCTGGTGGACTATTTCGGTGGTGGTAAGTTAACAATTACAACAATGTTTGCAGGATCTACAAGTAAACCTTGTCTGCATACTATATGGCCTAATAATATACCAAACAGTGTTTCGAATATGAATTTTTTTATGTTTAATGATATCTGACACCACCTACATATTTCTAACATTAGTCATAAGACTTCAACATGGTATTTCAACAAACTATAGATTGTCCAATCATCCAAGTATACCTCTAGAAACTAGTGGATGAATTCTTTAAACAAAACGATGAATACTCTAGAAAATATTGTTGGTGCATTCTTTAGTCCTAACAACATGACTGTGTACTAGTAGGATCCCCATTCTATAGAAAACGTGGTCTTGTATCTGTCTTCCTGTGCTATCTTGATCTGATGGTAGCCTAAGAATCCATCAGTGAATTATTAAGCTTCATGTCCTCCTACGTTCTCCAACACTTCATCCGTGAAAGGTGTAGGGAACAACTCATGTAGGAATGCATCGTTCAACTTCCTCAAGTCGATGCATATCCATATCCCTCCTTGTTTTTTGTCCTGAACTACCATCGGGATAATCCATTATGATTCTTTGACTGGTTCTATGATTCCAACATCAACCATCCTATCGATCTCATCTTTTACTTTCTGCTTATATATTGGGTTTAGTCCGTATGGTCATTGTATGATCAGTCTCATGTTAGCTCTAAGTGGTATATTCATCTCTCCTAGCTCTCCTACTATTCCCTCATCTCTGTAAATGTTGTGGGAAATAGATTGTTGTCCTCGCGCTATAACTCTGTTATGCTTTCTACTGTTTGTTCATCCCTGTAATCTCTGATGCTGGCCATTTTGGGATTCTCAGTTGTCCCGATGTTGACTTTCTTTAACTTGATCGACGCATAAATCACTTCTAAATCTATCGATGCACCCTCCACTTCTCTTTTTCCTTCTACTTCCTTGATCTGAATATCATGTAGATCATCTTCATCTAGTGCTTCCTCCTACACATGGTAACATGACAATAGTTCTTTGACTGTCTGTTGATTCCATTGTTGCTCTTTTGTTATGAGCTCAACTTCTAGTTCCTTGATGAACATCACCCCTTTTATTTTTTTCAGAGTTGCGTCTATGTTGGGGTTATCATGCTAGAATGAAAAAGTGACTATAAAATTCTACTGTAATATCGTCCAGGTTGCAGTTCCTCTGCACAGTTCCTAGTATGTATACTAGTTTGCTAGTATGCCCTTTAGAGTGTGTATAAAATAATGGGGCCATTCCTCTGGGTGTGTCAATTTCCATAGCGTTCTGCATTTTGCCAAGTGTTCCACTAGTGCCCCCTATCCATCATAATTCTTTTTCTTGTTGTCTTTATGTTCTGTGCCGAACTTTATGTGTAGTAACCACTTAAATTGGTACCAATCTGTGATTGTATATTTGTGTGCGCCCCACCATCTTGCAGGTGTGGCCTTGAGTGCTATATCAAGTGCTAAGAGACTTTGATTCTAGGAAACTTCATCTTCATATTGTGCCAAAAATGTTTCCAAATCATTTATTCCTTGGAAACTAGGTGGTCCCCTTATCTTTGTGCCTACCCATCTTACTGCACGGTCTATTCATGCACATATTCTTGTAGAAAATTCATGTAGCCTTTGTTGCTAGTTTTCTAAGCCAGTATCTGAGTCTATCGCACATGAAGTAATGTTCCACCAACTGAGTATCCGATCTGTAGTTGGGTTCACGTAATCCTCATTATGCATAGTTTTTTTGTACAATTGGTTGATTTCCTCTAAGTCTAATCAAGTAGGTTCTAAAAACCTTTCTCCTTCTTATGGGTCTAATGGCGCGATGAGCCTATATTCACCTAACTCAAATATGATTTTTCTTTCCTTGAGATTGATTATGGCCTAGTTGTCAAACACCCAATCCAGAGCCAAGCAACACTGGATATGGTGTTGTGTCACCCAATATTTCAATCACTTAAAAGTATGCTTTAGTGCACACTCCATCCAAGTCTACTATCACTCCTTTCAGTCTACCGATTGGTAGGACTCTATGTTGGTTTTCTAGTTTCAATTGAATAGGTGAATATCCTAATGTGGGCTCTCCCATGCATTGCCATGTTTTCTTTGGTAATACATTCACTTTAGATCCTAGATCTAGTATGATATATCCCATGTTGAAATATCTGATGTTGGCATTCAGTCTGAAATCCCTACTTGTTCTTCTCCTTGTATGTAGGTGATTCACTATTTTTGGCTCTAGTTTTCCTTCCGTCTCGATGCTACATTTTTCTAGTATATTTTGAAATATTTTGACAGATGATGGATCATTTAATACTTTTACACATGATTTCAAAATTCCTTTGATTGTACTTACTTGTTCCATGGATTTCATTTCGTTGGTATGATCCAATAACATAGGCATCTCGTACTCTCGTTCTTCCTTGCTTTGCTGCATAGTTGAAGTGGACGAAATGTTCTCCTCTTGAAATTATTTTCGGGCTTGCTTAAATATCTCCTTCTCCTTCTATGCATCAAAGTGCTTCCTTGGTTTGACATTCTTTTTACCCACTCATGTTGTTATTGGTTCCTATCGATCTGTGTTGTTCCCTATTTTAGCTCCTCCATGGGTAACTATGTTGATGTTTCGTCCTTCATCCCTTGCTTTGGCTGAGATCCAATGAACATTCTGGTTGTTTTGGTTCCTCTTTTCCTAGATATTTACTAATAGTGTCATACATTCTTCCATATCATGTTTCGATGCGCGACAATACATACAAGTCACCGGTCGAAGTGGGCATTATGTTGCATAATGTCCCGGTTGTTGACAATTGTGACATACTACTAGTCCTCTACCCCTTCCAAAACCTCCTCTTGCTTGTCCTCCTCCTCTATAGCCCACTCAATATCCTCTTGATGCATTATACTGAGGTGCCTAATTATACTGTGTGTTATTGTACTGAGGTTGTGTTGTGTTGTACTGTGGTTGCGCGGTATTATATGGTTGTTGCACAATAGTATATTGTTGTTGCGCAGTGTTGTATGGGGATGGAACTTGGTTAAATGGTGGTGTGGCTTGCCCCGTCATCATGTCTACCTACACTCTATATGCATCTGATATCCTTTCTCACATCAACTCCATAGTTCTACAATATTTTTTCATCATGGCCCACTGACTTGCAAAAGTTTCAATATGAACTCATTGGGATTGTCTCGTATTTATGCATAATTGAAAAGTGATATGGGTCGTGACCCTGTTTCTTGCAAATTCACACCATATCCCTCTTGTCGTTAATGGATTTGGAATTCCTGCTTCCATATACTACGCAAATGTTGGGAATTCATTCTTGTGGTGCCCTTATATCCTGCATTTAGTACACCAGATGACTTGTAGTTTGTCTTTACTCTTATTCTGGTTTAGTTGGAACATTAAGTTATTTAGTTCTTCCTTCAATTCTTCTATAGCTAGATCCGTCTATTGGTACTACTTTTGTTCCAGTTGCAAGGTTGCTTGTAGAGCCTCTGCCTGCGTCTGGAACTTATGTTGTCGCAATGGGTATTTTACGTGTGGTAGTAGTGAATGGATGAACAAGTGTCGATGCTACATATCGGTCATAAGATATTTCAACCTTCCTTTTAAATGCTTAAATCACTGGTCAATTTACTAAACAAATTCTCTTGGTTTCTATCATATTTCTATCATCTCATTCATGTATTGATCCTCTAATCTCAGCTTTTGGAACTCATTAATCAGTAAATTCTTAATGTCTATCAGTTTCCTTGTCATCCCAAGTTTGCGTCTAGACTCATGTACCAATCTAGTGTGAGGTCTCTTAGCGTAATAGCTAAGTGCACCAATTTGGTATCCTCATTAGTGATCTGTTTTACCTCCCAGATCTTTGCGCAAATGAATAAGTGTTTCTCATGGTATTATGCTACTTCTCCTTTGAATTATGGTAGCCTAATGACAGGATTGTGTCCTGCCATTCTGAACACTGAACTACTACCTCCATGCAGTGTAGATACTTTACTAGTGTTTCCTGAACTGGCTCCTCTAGTTGTTGTTCCTTGTGTATATGTACTTCCTGTTCTCTTTGTTCCGAACTATGATTTTCTAAATGGTGGTGTTCTCTTTAGTGTATTAGTTGCACATGGGTTTATGGGTTCCACACTGACATTAATATGGATAAGATTGTCACATTCTCTTCCCATTCTTGGACCTCTCGTCTTCCTCTCATATGTTGTGCATAGGATTTCCTCAATTTTCTCCACAGCCCAAAGATCATCTACCTCTTCCTCATCACTTGCCAAGCATTCCCTCATGGATATGACTCTCTTCTTGGTATTTACCTTGTATTGGTATGGTACTCCACTACGTGTCTTTCTAGTTTTCACCATGATCTGCTTGATCTAGTCGTTATCCATCATGATTGGGTCCAAGGGTTCCTCCTTCTTTCCCTTATCCTTTCCTCCTTCCATTTCTCCTCTTTATGTCAATGCTTCCCCCCTTCCCCCATGCATGCAGAGAAGTTTAGTTGTCTGACCCCATTGTCATTACACCTTTTTTATATAGCAATATCTTCATATAAGTATGCATCGATCTAATGTACCTTCCTTGAGATCCTCGTAAAAAATCTTTTTATGTCGCGCTATACGACTTCGATGTATCTACTCCAAACTTAGTTATAAATCCTACCACAATACTGTCGAGCCAAAACTCTAATGCATGGGTGAATTTTTTGTTCACCTGCTGTAACCTGCTCAAACTGAACTGGGGTCAAATCTAACTTTTGGATCAAGCTCATTGCATGGTTATCCTTCAACCTTAGTATCCACTCCTGCAATAAATGTGGAAAATCACAGAAAAAGACTTCATGTAAATCAATAAATATGTATTTCTCAAGATATTTGTGAGGTGTTACTCTAGGGTTTCTATTATATTTCTGTGCAAAATCCAGCTCCTTTGTTATTAGCCAACTTTTGATCTCTACTTTTGTGGGATTCCAAGGTCTCAAAATCCCCTTCTAGTGGCTCATTGATTTTTTTTCTGCTTTAGTATTTTCTTGCTCCGAATCCCACAGATGTTACGTATCTTTCCACAGATCTTCAACGTATCTCAACTACTCAATCCTCTAATGTTCCTACCAATGGAAACAAAACCATTTTTTGGTTACTTATGTCCTTATCTGAGCTCGTCTTGAGTGAACCAGGGTTCACATCTGTTCAGGTTTCCAAAAAATCCTCTAAAACTATTGGTCCTTTTAGTAAACCAGAATGAAACGCAACGCACAAGGTGTACTACGTCCTCTCACCTTAGATTTTCTTAATGGGTGGTTGCAAGACTCATGTGTTTGCAACCTAGGATTGAGAGGGAGATATGAGAACTATGTGCTAAGAGTTCTATTGTAACTTATTACTGCAATACGTTGTTATTACGATTTATGCAGGAAATATAATAACTCATTCATTTAGCTATCCCTGGCTACTGAAAGACAATAAAGACAGACATGCATGTAATCATATAACATAGATATTACCATGGTTCACCCCCCCAGGCTACTTCCACAAAGATTTGGCTCTTATCTCTTTTATTATAGATGCTTAGTCATTATAGCGTCATGTGCTTATAACTCTTCTCATTTGGGTACGATCTATATGAGGTGGACTAGATCACACCAGGATCCTTAGCCTGCAATCTAACCCTCAATATCTACCCTCCTTCGTCTTCTCTAGCTCAACAACTTACAAAAGTAGGTCATACAACAAACTATTACATACCAACTCACTACAACAATTCTCTCTATAAAATATGACTCTTCTCCTCTCTCAGACCTAGGTATCTCTATTTATACATTTCTGGCTCTTTGACCATTACAATACATTACCAAAACCCTAACCCTACCATTGTTAGGTCTTCCATGTATGCGTGCGTGTTGCTTTTCCTTCCAGCTATCGCTTTCCTCGTGCATGCCTTCTTTCCCAAAATTTCCTTTCTTTCTACCTTGGCCTACACCCAACATATTGAATGTAACTTATCCCAAAGTTCTTTGGCTGATGAACATTGACCAACCTTTTCTCTTACCAGATTAGGTAATCCTTCCCAGATGAAATCCATTTCTATTTTTTTATTCGTCTTCAATTCCTTCTTGGTTGTAGTCTTTTCCCTTTTTAAACTATCATATCCTATAACACCTGATAGACAAATATAATGTCCCTATGCCTGTAAAAATACTTTCCTCCTTCTAGTCCACATATCATACTTAAAACCATTCTGACCATTAAACATTGGTACTCCATTATTAGAATAATCCATGATCTCCTTCCATTGGTTAAACTATTTCCTGAAGGAACCTACTCTGATACCAATTGTTGGATTACTGAGAGAGGGGGTGAATAAGTAATAGAGAAATTTAATCATTTTTCACCATAAAATTCAAGTGTTATATCAATGTAGCCTTATCATCCAATAGTTGCAGATTAAATAAACAATGAACAAATGAGTAATCACACACATACACAGTACACCAGTATTTTACGTGGAAACCCAAAAGGGAAAAAACCACATAATTATTTTTCTTATATTTCTTTAAGAATTACATTCATTGGAAGCACCAAATTCCTTTGTTTTCCAACTGCAACTGGAAGGAGGCTCCAACCCCCTAGTTTCTCAGGCTGAAACCTAAGGGAAGCTCCAATTCCTCAATTCTCTGGCTACAACTAGAAGGAGGCTACAACCCCCTATGTTCTCTGCCTACAACCACCTGTTCTTGCCCCATCCAATTGCCCTGAAATATAAATGCCAAATGTAGAAAACCTGTCACTGTCATTGAATCAACTACTACCACTATAAACCTATACCAATAACCTGTAACAACCTATACCAATCAACCTGCACCAAACAACCCATACCAATAACTTGAACCAACATGTACCATGCATCAACCGATACCTCAAACTGTACCATCAAAAAGTGCATCAACCATGCACCAAAAATATACAAATAACTTGTCACAACAACCTGTCCAAACAACCTATCATCACAACATGTCTAATAAATCTTATCAACCAAATCCGATCTACCAAGAAAAGTATGCTACATCATCCATAAACGATGTGTCAACAATACTACTAACAAGCGCCTCCAACCATGTACCAAGTATGTACCAATCATGCATCAACTTCAAATCAGCTATGACTCATCAAGATGTACCAACACCATCAACTATACACCTCATGTATGTGGTAACTCATCAACTAGTTGTCTCAACCATGTACCCAACATGTACCTCAACCATATACCAAAGACATACACCAATATAACCATCAAAACTTATCTAACGATTCATCACTCTATCCATGAACCAAATACCATAAACCCTTACATCAAACCATGTGCCACAACCTCGTTGTTATGTAGCCTCAAGCTAAACCAACAATTTCAACAACACATCACAACCAAAAGATCAATGCCCATATGCCAAATACCAACAACAAAATACCAACTGTATCCCTCAACAAATATGATATATGCAACAATACTGAACATCCAATACCATCTCAAGAGCTAAACCCTAGATAAAAAAACATACCTCAAACAAGATGTGCCATATCTCTCATAAATAGACCCCAACCATGTTGCTCTTGAGATATTTCTGCTGCACTTTTTTTGCCGCGATTTTTCTCTTGCACTTTTTCTTCCGCACTTTTTCTACCATGATTTTTTTGTCACACTTTTTCTGCCATAGTGTTCCTGCCTCACTTTTTCTGCTACAATTTTTCTCTATCAATAATACATGCCCAAATAACCTTTCACAAAAATAGATATTCAATGATATTCAAGTGTAATTAAAATGAGAGAGCTTTGCCTCTTATTTATACTTTCATGTAGCTTCCTCACGGGGTTACCTTTTAACCATCTTAACCAACTTTCCTTATTTTAGAGAGTTCTCCATTAACTTTATTATTTAAATAATTTCTTTTGCATCCTCTTTGACTTATAGTACACTCATCACTTCACTTTATTATTTAAATAATTTCTTCTTTGCAAACACTTTGACTACTTTGACCTTTTGAGGTTCTAGATGACTCATGGGGTTCTCCAACTTCACATGGCCATAAATCTCTAGCTGTGAGGAGTTATGTATTGGCGTTCCACATACCACCAGGAAATGGCATGACATGTACTATCCATATAGAATAGTTTACTTACCAAAATATATCAAACTCACACCATTATCCATCGAACAAACTTGGGTCCATTACCCAAAAACCTTTGCTATCAAATTCGATGTCGGACTTTCTTCAAGGGTTGATATAAATGAAAACCAACTTAATTAATCAACAATACATTGATATCCATGTCCATTTGATCTAGTCATCGATTCTGACACCGACCGGTTTCGGTGGCCGACCATTTTTTTTTAAACCGTTTGGAACTTAGCCCTCATTGGGCAAATCGTGGGTTCCATGTGGTGCCTTGCAATTGGTCCACATAGTGCCCTCTGATTGGTTGTCTGATATAGTTAGTTGCCCATGTGGTGCTGACGTCACCTAGCACGTGTCGGTCTATGGTTGAGCCACATTTGTACATGTGGTTGATCCATTTGTCGATCTGTAGTTGAGCCGCATTGACCGATACAGTGGTGCCCGCGGAAACTTCCATTGGCCCACTTTGCCTAAAATGCAAATCCGATGCGACCGCGGTAAGAGCCTATGGGGATATAGTAATGACATGGTGACATCAAAACTACCTCTTGTTGATGTCACCCTGTTCAGTTAGCTACTGATGTGAGAATTACAAATGTTGATGTTTCCCCTGCTTGACTTGACATGTTTGAGAAAACTTTGACTGACCATATATTTCGATCTGTAACTTTCTGTTTGATGAACCATTTACATCGTTGGAAATCTTGCAAAATGCTCTTTGCGATGATTCCAATTTCACTATTTTTTGAAGACTTTGAATTTTTTACCTTTCTTTGTCTACTAAAGCCATTATGAGCTTCTGAGAGTTGCTTATGTGAATTCTAAATTATCCTTAGTATTCTATGGATCCTTTTTGGATCAATATATAACAAGGAAATACCTTAGAATGTGCAAGGAACACAATAATAGAGTAAAACTCAGATTCTATTAATGAATGTCTTGAATACAAAATACTATAAAATGCCAAGCACACAAGCTAGCTATAATGGTGGTGGCTTATATCTAAAGAGAGAGATGTGTCGTATGCTCATTCACAAGAAGATGAATAAAAGAGGATGAAAATGCATTTAACATAAAGAATCAATGAAAACCCTGAACATAGAAAACCTTAGCCCCAAAGGATGAAGCACCAAAAGTTTGTGGGCCTCGATGTGGTTAGTTGATATGTCAAGCTTCCCGAGGGACACAAATTTTGCATACAATCTCTGTTTGGGACACTTAATACACCATCGAAAAGGTTTAGTTGAGGAGTACACATTCCGTTCATCCTGGAATTTGCCTTTGGCTACATGAAAGGCATTTTCGGACCAAAATCATCATTTAGGCCTTAAAATGGCCTTGGATGTTTGGGACCCAAAACATTATAGAAAAAATTTCAAGAAGTGGAACCATTACGAATTAGTGGAACAAGTGGAGTTGGCCACCATTATCCACATGGATCATCGTGGATGTTATGAGGCTATAATTACATAACTCAGTAAAATTGTTATAATTATTTCACAAGGAAATAATTATTTTGTCCTATTCATATATATGAAAATAAAAATATTTCATAATTGAAAAGAAAGTCCATATTGATGTGGAAAAAACTTATAATTGAGCATGGGTGTGGGTGATATTTCATAATTGAAAAGAAAGTCCATATTGATGTGGAAAAAACTTATAATTGAGCATGGAACTTGTGGGTGACTTGTAATTGCTTAGTTAACTTTCGCTCAAGCTTATCTGGCTTATAATGTTAAGCCCTAATATTGGCTCATTACCCCTTAATTGGGGAATATTACATTAGTAATGTTATTTTATTTATGTCGTCTTTATTCCATTAGTTGTAATTATACTTCCTAGTCTCCTATATATACGAAGGAGACATTTTCATTTGGAAACATCTTGGAATTGTACATTTATGTGGGCATAAGGAGGTTGCCCCCTTGAAGAGGCTTACTATCTCAATTTCGCTCTTTTTCAAGGCATTGAGTACTTATTCTGAGGTTTTTCTATGCTATATTGATATTTGGTTCTTAACATATGGTATCAGAGCTCAAGGTCTTGGGGTTTTGCTACTACATTTGAGACACCTTGGAATTTTTTCTATAACTTTTTTTCTACAATGTTTCAGAAGGAACAACTTGGAGGATATTTAGTAGATGGATCAAGGTACGTTGGGTTGACTTTTCATCTCCTGAAGTCTTATAATTCTGGAGATACATCCTGTGAAAGATAGGGTTCTGGAATCATCCTGAATTGAGTCATTGCGTAATTTTCTCTATAAATGTTTTTTGTTACATTTCAGACCTTAAAATTCAGAGGATATTCACAAAAATTAGTGAGGTATCTATGGTAAAATGTTCATCTTCTGGGTCATCTTACATTTGTAGATACACCCTGTGGAATATAGGCTATTTGACTAGTCCTATTGACTAGTATCAAGAAGGTGTTTCAGGTAAAACAATCATAACTTCTCCCTAGAGTATCCAAATTGAGTGAGACTAATTTCATTAGATAGTGGACAATATGTAGTATTTTTGGTACAAGTTTCAGAATTTTATATCAATTATTTTGTGTGGGGCACTCTATACAAGTGCCATATCCCGGAAAGGCCAAAAATCAGAAAGTTGTGGGGAAGTTACCGTAAATTCCACTTGGCACATCCAATTTTGATCATACCTATGGAATTTCAAAGAAGAAATATCAGAGAACTACAAAAAATAATTTTTCATACCCAGAAGGGCCGAAAATTTGGAGATACAATAGAAGAAATATTGTCTAGTAGAACCACCTCAAAATCAAGGTTCAAAAGTGATACTTGGCCAACATGCCACCAAAAAAGGGAACTTATACACCAAATAAGCCTCCAGATAATCCTACATGGACTCTTGATGAAGGTGAAGAAATGAGTAGGGACATAAATGATTTACAAAAGAAGACAGTAACAAAAGATGAACTGCAAGAGATGATGGAGGGTTTAAAAGGGGAGATCATGGAAGGATTGAAAATTTTCATAATAGAGAGGACACCTGAAAGTGAAAATGTATCCCATGAAATTCATGATGAGGACACAAGGAAGGTGAATCAAGAATGAAGAAATTTCAACTTTGGGTTGAAGACCAACCACGTTCCTGAGATCGATATGAGGAAGTTTGATGGCAAGGACCCAATAACATGGATACTTTAGATGGAGAAATACTTTGATCTACATAATCTTCCAGTTACACAAAAGGTACGAATTTCTTCTTTATATTTAGAACCCAATTAATTTGTATGGTATTGATGGATTTATTCTTGCAAATCACTCGTCACTTGGAAAATTTTCACAAAAGAAATGATAGCACACTATGAGGATACAAGGAGCAATACCTTCTTTAGACAATTGATAAATCTCAAGCAAAAGGGTTCAGTTACAGAGCACATTGCGAACTTCCAAAGATTGAATATAAAGGTAACAGATATTCCAGATGAGCACTTGATTGATGTATTCATAGGAACTTTAAAGGATAACATTCAACATGAGTTTTTCCTTTGGGAACCCAAATCATTGGAGAATGCATTTAAGGTGG
>SNQJ01S0240491.1:0-13538 GCA_010110895.2 Picea sitchensis
TGTCCATAAGGGTACCTGTCCATCGGTTATGGTCCTGTACATAAACAAATACACCCTCCATGTGCTCATAAGTCACAGGGAACATAGAAATGTCATTCACATCTAATCATCAATTTTATTAAACATGTGCATAAAAACCCCTTTACCCAGTCAAGTTCTCAAAGACATTATACTAATCTACAATCCAAGTTTGGAGGAAACACTAGGATTTCCTATTGGGCTAATGCTCATTAGATGTGGGGTGTTTCTGGAAGAAATCAAATCCAAGCCATGTAAGTGGATGAGGTGGTAAGGGATGTCTAGGAAAGGGGTACGGTGATAGCAGGGAAATGCATGGCTTAACTGTGGGTGCCTATGTAGAGGGTGAGTTGCACCTATCATGGATGGCAATGTTTCCAATCCCATTCATGCCTTTTATCTTTATTCTTATTGATTTTTCTTTCAAGAAGATAGTCAGGGGACAGTTCCCTGGCGTGGTGACCAGTGGTGGAAATGTTAGCCACAAGCATTTCATGAAAATGAGAAGGTTGGCTCGTGATGAGACCCCCTTTCTCCTGGCTATGCCACCAAGAGCCACTACCCTAGCGTGGTGACTAGCTACTGGTAGTGTCATACCGCTACATGCCCATGGACCTAATATGTTGGCTCGCGATGAGGCCCCCTATCCTCTAACTAAGTCTTGTTTTATTATTTTTTATGGGTCCCTCTGTTTCTTGCTGAGAATCCTTTTACTTCTTTCTCAAGGATCCCTGGGTGAAGCATCTAGAGGTTTCATTCTTTGGCTTAGATATTTTTCCAACTACTTTTACCCTCTGGGCCTTTAGCCCCTTCTTCCCACAAGGCAAGGTACAACCCTTAAATATTTGGCCAACCCAATTCCTGGACCAGTGTAATGGGATGGATGAGAGGGAGAAAGATGGAAATTTGTAAGTATGGTGGGACCGAACGATGGCTTCTCATGAATCCCCCCAGTGGAAACTCAAACCCTATGGGTACCATCTTACTAGGGCATCCTGTCATTCCCCCCAGATATGGTCAAGTGGATAGGTATAAGATCCAAGCACTTGTTAGAAACAAAAAGAGTTAAATGCACATATTCAAAAGTTTTGAGGATCAGAGTGACACATACCATGATACCCAAACTCATTACCTCATGGAGAAAGATCCATTTCTGCTACAAGACCAGGCTGAGGTGATGGATGTTGATGTTGCTGAAAAAATGGAGGTGTTGAAGAATGAAAAGATGGGCCCTCCAAAGCCATGATCAAGTCGATCTGTCTCTTGATACTCCATGTCTAGGACATGTGGGCCTCGAGACATAATCTCCTTAGTTATCCCTAAACTGGGGGATAACATATAGCTTCAACTCGAGGACATGTGCTCACCATAGATCACATGAGAACCTCAACATCTCTTGTCATAACCTATAACCTGCTTAATCTCAAAATAATGTTGTTAGCAGTCATTTGGGGTGGTGATATCACCCTAGCTCATATATATAAAAACTAAAGCAAGCATATATATACAAATGTGAATACAAACTATTCTAGCATGAAATGAAAATAGAATATATAATGAATTCAAATGCCTACTTACCTGCACTTACCTGTGAATTCAATCCCCCCACCTTGGTGGGGTTTTAGGAGGTGTTCCTTGATTGGTAACGGAGGCCTTCTTCCTTCCAATGTAGATAAGTAGTAAGAATCATCAACTGACTTTCTTCCAACTCTAAAGGGTCCAAGCCAAAATTGAGTATTTCCTTTGACATTAGTAGGCTCCCCTTTCTTGGCATCCCACATCCATATTGTGTCCCCCTTTATGTACTCATTGGTTCTAAATTTAGTTGTTTCTTGAACAACCCAGGCGTGTTGTGCAGATGGACGGGGGTGGTATTCTGCAGTGAAGACTGCTTGTTGGGATGGTCAGATAAATATATCACTTTCCCCTTTATTTATCATTTTCACAGTCCCAACTTCCTTTCCTTTATACTTGTCTAGTAGTTGTTGGTAATCTTCTCTCTTGGGCCATTGTATCTGATCAAAGTCTTCCTTTGTTACAAAGGGCATATCATCGGGAGAATGTTTAGGGAGACTTTCCATGATTTATCCATGTGCTTTGTCATATTTGATGGGGTCACTAGCTTCCTGCACATGGGTTCTAGTCATTGGCACATTTGGGAGATGACCTATTGTTCCATTGTTCAAAGGTATATTGAAGTAAGTGAGGTCCATATAAAGAGTGCCTCCCAGCATTGAAGCAAATTTCCTAGATAATAACATCCCCCACACATTTGGTACATCTACCACCACTATGTCAGTGTGGATTACTCTCTCAAGGTATTTTTCAAGGCATACTTCCACATTTTCAATTACCCCATGTGTGGGTATAATGGCTCTAGACTCAAATCCACAAAAATTTTTGTAAGGTCATGTGACCTTTAGGCCCAATCATTGCATGACCTTAAGAGACATCATGTTGGCACCGGCTCTTGAATCCAACATGAAATTGTTGAGGCTCCTGTTATTCATCAGCAAGGTCATGAAAAAGGGTGGGTGTTCATCATACTGGATCCTAAAGGGATCAAATTGTAACATGATAGGGGGGTCCATTGGTCCTTTTGATCCCTTGAATAAATTATCAAATCTTTTTAAAAAAATGGTACCTTAATGACTTCTCTTAAAGGGATAATCATATGCATAATGGATAGTGCCCCTTCAAAGTCAAAGTTTAATTCCACCCTTTTGGTTTTGGAAGGATTCCTAGGAAGGAGAATGTCCAAAGGTGGAGGCTTGGTTAGGGCTGCTGCAAGATTGGTAGAGAGAGGTTGGTTTAGCTTCTTTCGTCTATACACCTGAAATTCTTGTTTCTTCAACTTCTCTCCTTATTCATGGTCCAGGTTGTTTATCACTTCCATCCTAGCATTCCTGGTTGCTTCTTTTATACCCTCTTGATGTTCCTTGATGCAAGAGAATCACTCCACATCAGAAGTTTCTTCAGCACGCCAGCATGCAAACACTCAATAGAGAAAGGGAGAGGCATTAAACCTCCCACTTTTAAATTTGAAATAATCCTATACGGATTTTCATGCTGTAAGATTGTAAATGCCAAGCCATACCTTTGTACAGGTAGTGGTTGGATTTCATTTAAAGGGTTTCTTGTAGCAGGCCTAGATCACAATCAGGTCTCAGTAAATATTTATAAAACTTCAATGTAATAGATGAGGTTAGGTGAGAGAGGACGATCTCACAGAGCCCCTCTTTTGTAAGGAGATCTTGTATCAGATTTCAGATAGGAAGACAAATAGGAAAAAGAAGGATAGAGAGATATAGGATAGAGAGGCCTTAGGAGGTAGACGTTTTGAGAGAGAGAGCTTGAAGGAACTGGAACTTTGTTACAATCCAGTTTTGCAAACATCTGTATAGACACACAGAGAAAATAGAAAAGAATTTTTTATTGCATATCGTTTGTTTATGTGTTTCATGAATGAATGTTGTAGATGTATGTTAAGTTTCATTTACAGTAGGAACATAGATTTCATTTATCTTCATTGAGTTCATAATATCGATCTGGATTCTTTAGGCTGTGCAAGGAGTGCACAATAGAACACTTGAGGTTTTGTAGCCAGCACAAGGAGTGCACATATGAACTCTGTGGAGTTAGAAAATAACGTGTTAGGAGGGCACACCAGAGTGATCACAAACTCAAGGGAGAATCCTCAAGGTTACTGAACACCTTGGAGGAAAGAATGTGAAAGGGAAGGCACAGAGAGACAGAATTGTTGAGGATTATGTGAATCTCTTCCAGGTGGGCATCGAGCTAGTGCAAGGAGTGCATGAGAAGAAATATATTTCAAGTTTAGAGAGAAGACAAAACTACTAAAGGTTCTGTAAATATCTGTCAGGAGGGCATCAAGTGAGTGAAAGGAGTGCACCAGGGAACTCTATTTTGAGTTTTGTGACAAGAGAAGTGTCCCAGGAAAGACACTTACAGAGATGTTGAACACTATGTAGGCTCAACAAGGTGTGCTTGAGAAACAAGTTTCCAGAAGGGCACTTACATCCTGTTAAGGAGAGAAAAGGGATAGAGTTCCTGAATACTCTGGAGGAAGACCAGTGAAAGGATTTCACCAGGACAAAACTCGGATGAAGTGTTGAGAACCAACCATCGAAATTCTAGTCGAAGCGCAAGGAGAACGCACAGAGAGAACTTGTTTCAAGTTCCAAGCTCAGGAGGTCGAGTGCAGGAGTGTGCCAAGAAGAGCACCGGAAGTCTTTTGAAGAAGGCGCAGAAGGGTCGAGTCCCTTAGAGACTGAGCCAGTTGAAATATCAGAAGAGATAGAACAAGGAGTGTGCGAGGGTGGACTTATTCCAAGTCCCAAATCTCAAGAGGAGTAGCGTGGAGATGCATGCAGAGCACAAGAGAAATTTGAAGACCGATACCTTTGAACGACTTGAAAATATTCTAAGTTAGAAGATCAAATTTCAAGAGAGTTAGCGCCAAAGGATTTGGCTAGGACTCGTTAAGGAGCTGAATGGACGGTAGAGATATTTTGAAGAGAAAGCGTCGATAGCCACAAGTTATTGGATCAAGAAAAGTTGCAAGGAGGATAATGGTGGGAGTCATTCCACTATTAAAGCTTAGGAGGAATACGAGTTGTCGATCAAGGAGAGATCTAAATCGTTGGTTCATTTCACGAGATCGGATACTGGGAGTTGTGAGGATAGAAGTCCTTAGTTTCCAAAGTCGCGACATGAAAAATCACGATTCGATCGCAATCGTAGATCGTGGGAGGATCTAGACCATATTATCAGAGTCCAGACAGGCGATAATGTGTATGGGAGAGGAGATCAGATCTGGACCATTGGATCTGAGCATTTGGAGCAACAACCATTGGATCCAGAGAAAGGTGCATGAGAGAAGTTATGAAATGATCGGAACCGTCCATCGTCAGGAGGACAGGTGGCAGCAAATCAGGGGTGTTCATGGGACTGGACACTGGGAGATTTGCAAGGAGAGGAGGAGAAAAATTGTGAAGGGAGGAGTCATGAAATCATTCTGGATTGTTGCATCCAGAAGGACATGTGGTGGAGATCCACACACACACCAGAGGAACAAGCACCGGGAGATCAGAGGTGAAGACAAGAGTAAGTTCGCGAAAGGAGAATTTGAAAAATAATCAGGACCGTCCATCAGAAAGGATGCATGGTGAGAAGGCAACATTTCACTGACTCGTGACTCAGAGGAGTCAAAGGGAGGAGTTTTTAGAACTCCTGAATCATGAAATTGTGATTCAATCACAGCCATCGGATCACGGGGGTTGTGGTCCTTCGATCTGGAGCATCGATGTTTTGGCACTTCGGGAGTCGGAGGTTCGAAGGAGAGAACCATCCCAAAGTCCTGAGTCATGAAGTCCCAACTTCGCGAAGGAGGAATGTGGACCATTGTATCATGGGACCGCGAGGACCATTGTATCATGGGACCGCGAGGACCATTGATCTAACACAGGATAATTTCTGCATCGGGAAATTAGGAGAAGTCGCATCATGGATTCCCAATACATGAAATCCTGATGTGCTCGGAGGTAGGCCCCAGGGTTTGGATGAGGGTCACATGAGCTGGATTTAAGGGAGGAGCTAAGGACCGTTATCCCTTTTCGGGGTTTTGGGACTGGAGGAGGAAGGGTGTTTTGCATTGGAATCCATGAAATCGCGAAATGCGATGTGCCCTTTGTGGGCTAAGTCAGTGGTCACGGATAGTGGTCATGTGGGGAAGGAGTTCACGCTTAGTGCTTGTTTGCACGGGGCGGAGTTTAGAAGGACCTGTGGATTCATTGAAGGTTCTAGTAGGGAACTACTGAATTATTTTGGCTCTGGGAGTTTGAAGATCGATCCTTAAACTGAGAGGTCAACGGACTCTACCGAGGCATAGGTAGCAGGTCTGCATCATGTGGTATCATAGCTTCACAGAATTGAATTCTGTATGCAATGAAGGTAATTAGAAGGCCGAGCCTTACTTACGTACAACATCTTGCAGGTACGCAACATAAAAAATTCAAAAAACCAGGTAAGTTGTTGGAGAATATGGAGATGCTCCCAGATGCAGAGTAATCCATAGGCTTTCCAGGAGGGCAGGTAGAAGGTGTAAATGGCTACTGAAGGCCATGGACATGGTCGAAGAGAAGGCCGCAATAATAAGAACAATCCAGAGATGGATCTGGATTTCAATGAGGTAATATCAAGGATAGAGAAGCTCACATTTAAAATGCAGCAGGATGCTAAAGTGCATTGGGTATATGAGTGGCCCATGAAGAAGAAGGTAAAGTGGTCGATAAAGAAATTTGTGGCCAAAAGACAGCGACAATGGTTAAGAATATGGATGAGGCATACTGAAAACCTCAGTGACATAGGGGAGGAACTGATTCATGTCTGTGAACCAGAAACTGGGAGAAATCTCAGCGATGAGGAGGAAGGGAGATCAGATGAAGATCTCATAAACTGCTAGGTGGGCGAAAATAGACATTCAATTTTCCAGGTGGGCAATGGAAAGAGATCGGTGGAGGGTATCGTACACTGTCAGGGGAACAATGTGGAAAGTTCTGATTTCTAGGTGGACAACGATATGGGATCGATTGATCTCATAGACTGCCAAGTGGGCAACAGTAAATTCCCAAACTGCCAGGTGGGCAGGGAGAAGGAGATGAGACTGTCTAAAAGTCTCGAGAGCTCAGAAGTGAGTTCATGTCAGCAAGAAGTGTTGATAGGAGAAGATTCATGTGGGTTTGCAGACCATGTGAATGAAGATGATGACAATTTAAAAACTTTCACCATCCAGGAGGAGGACCAGAAGAGTGTTTTGATTATTGCAGGGATCAAGGTATTCCTACCAAACAACCAAGAAGAGGCCAATGCACATGATGAAAGTACAGTAGCAAGATAAATACAACCAGCGGTGACTATCATGATGAAGGAGAAGATATCAGAAGCTTCCCAAGGAGAATAAGGGGAGCACACAGTTGAGATGCTCACTCAATGGGAGATAGAATTGAGGATGTTGGAGGATTGGTTGGACAATTCAGAACCAGCAGATGACTTCTAGAAGACAGTCATGCAAAATTAAGGAGAAGAGCATTCGACAGAGTTGCTCAAAATTTTCAGCCAGGAAGCTGAACTGGAAATGACTGCAACACTAGAGCCCGCAATAGAAAATAAAGAAGACAACATAGAATTTGTTGAGCTGCAGGAGGAATCAGAATCCTTGGAAAGAGGTAGGCACATCCAATAGGTCAAGTTGGAGGAAAATGGAGGAGCATACCAGCCAGAGGAACGGTTGGAGGAAGATGCACATATGCCAGCACAAGAAGGGCCGACATAAGCTAATCTGTCAAAGCAGGAAGCCAAGCGATAGATTGATTATGGGACCGTAGAACTGAAATCTGCAGTAGAGTGGCAACTCAATTCCACAAGAGGAAGTAAAGACAACATGGGGGATCAATATGATCTGCTCACGGAGGAGAAGGAAGAGTTGCAATAGAGAAGACTGCATAAGAAGAGCCAGCCATTGGAGCAGCTCGATAGAGTAATAGAAGAGATAAGGAAGCTAATGTTAGAGTCAGTAGAAGCAGTCAACAAAGGGGAGATGGACAAAGGATATCCTTCCATAGTAGCAGGGAATAAGAAGAAGAAAAGGAATTAGCAGCAACATAGCTGGAGAGATGTAAGAGGACAACTCCAGAAGAGAGTTTGGGATCCAGGAGAATTTCAACACTGGAGAAGAGGAGCTCATGAGCAAGAGCTCATGTTTTTCCTAGCTGAGGAGTATGATGCAGGAGCATCACTCCACATCAGCAGTTGCACCAGCACGCAAACACTCAATAGAGAAAGGGAGAGGCATTAAACCTCCCACTTTTAAATTTGAAATAATCCTATATGGATTTTCATGCTGTAAGATTGTAAATGTCGAGCCATACCTTTGTGCAGGTAGTGGTTGGATTTCATTTAAAGGGTTGCTTGCAGGAAGACCATATCGCAATCAGGTCTGGGTAAATATTTATGAAGCTTCAATGTAATAGATGAGGTTAGGTGAGAGAGTACGATCTCGCACAACCCCTCTTTTGTAAGGAGATCTTGTATCAGATTTCAGATAGGAAGACAAATAGGAAAAATAAGGATAGAGAAATATAGGGTAGAGAGGCCTTAGGAGGTAGATGTTATGAGAGAGAGCTTGAAGGAACTGGAAATTTGTTACAGTCTAGTTTTCCAAACATCTGTATAGACACACAGAGAAAATAGAAAAGCAGTTTTTCTTGCATATCATTTGTTTATGTGTTTCATGAATGAATGTTGTAGATGTATGTTAATTTTCATTTACAGTAGGAAGATAGATTTCTCTCTGGATTCTTTAGGCTGTGCAAGGAGTGCACAACAGAACACTTGAGGTTTTGTAGCCAACGCAAGGAGTGTGCATCTGAAATCTGTGGAGTCAGAAAAGAATGTCAAAAGAAAAGAACATGCCAGGAGGGCACACCAGAGTGATCACAAACTCAAGGGAGAATCCTCAAGGTTACTGAACACCTTGGAGGAAAGACTGTGTAGGGGGAGGCATAGAGAGACAGAATCATTGAGGATTCTATGAAGCTCTGTCAGGTGGGCATCGAGCAAGTGCAAGGAGTGCACGAGAAGAACTCTATTTCGAGTTCAGAGAGAAGACAAAACTACTAAAGGTTTTGTAAATATATGTCAGGAGGGAATCAACCAACTGCAAGGAGTGCACTAGGGAACTCTATTTTAAGTTCTGTGACAAGAGAAGTGTCCAAAGAAAGACACTTATAGATTTTTTGAACACTCTGTAGGCTCAGCAAGGTTTGCTTGAGAAAGAAGTTTCCAGGAGGGCACTTACATCCTGTTAAGGAGAGAAAAGGGACATAGTTCCTGAATACTCTAAAGGAAGACCTGTGAAAGGATTTCAATAGGCCAACACTCGGACGAAGTGTTGAGAACCAGCCATCGGAAGGCTAGTCGAAGCGCAAGGAGAACACGTAGAGAGAACTTGTTTCAAGTTCCAAGCTCAGGAGGTCAACCATAGGAGTGTGACAAGAGGAGCACCAGAAGTCTTCTGAAGAAGGCGCAGAAGGGTCGAGTCCCTTAGAGACTGAGCCAGCTAAAATCTCAAAAGAGATAGCACAAGGAGTGTGCGGGGGTGGACTTATTCCAAGTCCCAAAGCTCAGGAGGAGTAGCATGGAGCTACACGTAGAGCGCAGGAGAAATTCGAAGACCAAGACCTTCGAACGACTCAAAAATATTCTAAGTCATAAGATCGAAGTTTAGAAGAGTTAGCGCCAAAGGATTTGGTTGGGGCTCGTTAAGGAGTTGAACAGACAGTAGAGATATTTTTAAGTGGAAACATCGATAGCCGCAAGCCGTTGGATCAAGTGAAGTTGCAAGGAGGATAAGGTTGGTAGCCATTCCACTCTCAAATCTCAGGAGGAATAGGAGTCGTTGATCCAAGAGAGATCTGAATCGTTGGTTCATTTCACGGGATCGGATACCGGGAGTTGTGAGGACAGAATTCCTTAGTTTCCAAAGTCACGACATGAGAAATAGCGATTTGATCACAACCGTAGATCGTGGGAGGATCTGGACCATATGATCAAAGTCCAGAGAGGCGAGAGCGTGCATGGGAGAGGAGATCAGATCTAGAACATTGGATCTAATCACGTGGACCAACAGTCATTGAATCCAGAGAAAGGTGCATGAGAGAAGTTCTTAAATGATCAGAACCGTCCATTGTCAGGAGGATAGGTGGCAACAAATCAGGGGTGTTCATGGGACCAGACATCGGAATATTTGTGAGGAGCAGAGGAGAAAACTCACGAAGGGAGGAGTCGTGAAATCGTTCTGGGCCGTTGGATCCAGAAGGACACATGGCAGAGATCCAAACACACACTAGAGGATCAGGTACCGGGAGATCAGAGGTGAAGACAAGAGCAAGTTCGCGAAAGGAGAATTCACAAAATAATCAGGACCGTCCATCGGAAAGGATGCATGGCGAGCAGGCAACATTTCCCTGACTCATGACTCAGAGAAGTCAAAGGGCAGAGCTGTTAGAACTCCTGAATCGTGAAATCAAGATTCAATCACAGTCGTCAGATCATGGGGGTTGTGGGCCGTCAATCTAGAGCATCGACGTTTCGACACTTCAGGATTCAGAGCTTTGAAGGAGAGAACCATCCCAAAGTCTCGAGTTGTGAAGTCTCGACTTTGTGAAGGAGGAACGTGGACCGTTGGATCATAGGACCACGAGGACCGTCGATCTAACATAGGATAATTTCGGCATCGAAAAATCGGTAGAAGTCGCATCAGGGATTCCCGATACGTGAAATCCCGATGTGCTCGGAGGTAGGCCTTAGGGTTTGGATGAGGATCACATGAGGTGGAGATAAGGGAGGAGCTAAGGACAGTTAGGCCTTGCCGGGGTTTCAGCACTAGAGGAGGAAGGGTGTTTTGCATTTGAATCCATGAAATCGCAAAACGTGATGTGCCCTTTGTGGGCTAAGTCAGTGGTTACAGGTAGTGGTCACGCGGGGAAGGAGTTCGCTCTCAGTGCTTGTTTGCGTGGGGCAGAGTTCAGAAGGACCCATGGATTTTTTGAAGGTTACAACAGGGAACTACTAAGCTATTTTGGCTCGGGGAGTTTGAAGATCGATCCTTAGACCGGGATGTCAGTGGACTCTACCAAGGAAGAGGTAGGGGGTCTGTATCATTCCTCAGGGGAGATATTTAGGCAAATATGGGGGCCCTCTATAATATGGTCCAGTATGTTTAATTGGTCATGGCCTCCATTGTTGTAGGGACACTCATGTTCCTAGTGTGATTCACTACACTACAAACACCAAGTATTTTCATCCATGACATTTGTAGGAGATAAAGTATTTGGAACCTCTTGATCATTCTTTGGTCTATAAACTTGGTTCCCCTTTTGGAATTGGCCTTTATATGGGACCCTTGGTGCTTGATGCTGGGATATTTCTAGGTTGAAAATCCTATTCATCATTTGTTCGTGGTTTTTCATCATGCCATCCATAAGCATCTGCAACTTCGCCAGGCTGGCACAAATGTATGAGGAAGGCTCGGCGTTGTGGACTATTTTGGGCTTAGTGTCCATTTTGGCCCTTGGGTTTGAGAAAGGATCGATTTTAGATGAGTGGATGTTGTCCTCAATCTTCATAGCTAACTCTTGGGCCTCTTGGATTGTTTGGGGGTTTTTATCCCTGAGGATATACCCTAGTTGACCGGTAAAAGCTTTGGTGTAAATATAAACAAGGAAATTATTAGCTGGATGATGACTCATGGGGATCTTCTGCAACAGGGTTTCAAACCTAGTGTGGAACTCTCTAATGGTCTCATTCTCTTATTTCCAAACGATATTTAGCCTGGTCAACAACATGTTGGGGTCTTATTTGATACTCCATCTTTTGAGAAAAGCATCTTCCAATTTATCCATGGTTTTAATATTGCCATCGGGAAGACTATGGTACCAATGTCTTAAAGCATCAAGGAGGGTAGAAGAGAATAATTTCATGACTAAATATTCAACATCATCACTAACGGGGTGAATTTGGAAGAACACTCAAAATTTTCTCATATTCTCTTCGACACTGATTTCATCAGTACCAGTGAAATTAGGTAGCCACTTCTCATACTTAGGTGGCATCTACCTAGGGTAGCCTGGTATGGCTAACATGTCTAGAGGGTTGAAAAGATTGGATGACCATTGTCTTTGGTTATTAGCCTAGTTTGGGATGCTGGTCTGAGTTCCTGTGCTAGACATTGTGTTTAAAGGAAGACTTACTCCAAAGAGTGATTTTACTACGGGAGAGTTTTGGGAAGGCTTTCTTCTAAAGGATTGAGGAGGGTTATTGTACCTCCTTATGGATTGTGGAGTCGCCAGATAATTTTCTCAAAATTACCAAAAAGATAAGGGAATCACCCTTAGTGGATTCACCAGGTAAGCTTACCAAAAAAGTGTCGTTCTTGAGGGGAATTGACTCAGTGTTCCCCGACAACAGTGCCAAAATGTTATCACACAATTTGTACTTTGGAAAATAGAAAAGGTGAAAGGGGACAAATTGACGTAACGAGAGACTATCCTATCATTGTCACCTCAACAGGATGTCTCTTTCTATTTAGGGTGGTAAGCCCAAGGGAGAAATCCCCGGTGACCTGGGGTTTTGAGAAGGCAAAAGTTTAAGGCCAAGTAAAAGTTTCCCTATCACAAGTCACCACCGATCAAAAATTCCTTCTAAACATCCAATAAGGATAATAAGAACCAGAAATGTACTTGCCTGGAACAAAGCAACATGAAAACTATATTTGCAAGGTCACTTGTTGGTTAGTACTTCATATAATCGAAGACTTTCTCAATAAAAGCAATTGACTAGTATATTGATGAAGTAAGAAAAGATGTATAATAGCAATAATCATAGTACGAAACTTCACAATAAATGCTTCAAAATGAGCAATAATGTCTAATTATCAATATCATAATACCAACATTCATCAGAAGCAAGTATGCATTAATCCTTTCAATTTCTTTTAGAAGCTTTAAGTGTTGCAAAGTATGACTATAACTTGAAAGAATAACAACAGTAGTAGGGTTAACAAGTTAATCTAAACTAGGGTTAGAAGGTGTTAGTAATTTCTCAAAGATTTGGATGTTTGTAGGTTGTGATCAAAACACTCAAGTAAGAAGTCTTAAACCAGTGCATTCATAGGGAAAATGGAGTCAAAAATAGCAGCAAGAATTGAAGGAACAAGATGATAATAGTAGGGCTAAAGACAAGAGGAAGTCGATGGATGAAGTGTTGGTAAGCCAAGGCTTCAACCATCAAACCCTAGGGGAAAACAACTACTAAGGTGTAGGCAACCCTAGGCCTTAGTACATTTTCCTCCTTCTTTAGCTCAATGAAAAAGTAAAATAGGCTAGGGTGAAGATAAAATGATAGGGTGTTGCAATGGCAAGGCCCTAGAAAATGTCTTCAACAGAAAAAAAAAAAAAATTCTTGGCATAATCTGGTAGGTAGAAAGTAATTAAAACAAGGAAACCAACATGTGCTTGTTTCCTAGGGTTTGTTCCAGAAATTTCATTAACAAAATGCAAGTAAAACACTATAACCATTCAAGTAAGGGAAGGATTGAAAAAATTCACTTACATTCACCAAGTATTTATCAAGCCAAACCCTAGTTATAAACCATCCACCAAGAAAATGCCAAAGATCACCAAAAAGAAGACTCCTTCAACAAGTGCGCTACAATTTCATCCAAAACCCTAATGAGGGACGAAAATTTTAGACCTCACCAAGTGGTGAGTGAAAGATGATGTGAAAAGAGAGTTTTAGCTCTCTACTTATACAATAGAAATGACCTTAATTTAACTTTTAGGTCACAAAAGGCCGACATGGCCAAAAATACATAAAAATATTGTTTTACATTAAATGTCATAATTAAAACCCTAATTAATCTTAAAAGGTGGCATCATGCC
>SNQJ01S0240492.1:0-11858 GCA_010110895.2 Picea sitchensis
CTCATACCCTCGACTCCTATTTATACTAAAAAGAAGCATCTAGAGGAAGATCCTTCTAGAAGCGGAAGCTTCTATTAGGTCTTCTTACATCTGCCTTATTCTATTTTATTGAAAGACCTTATTAATATTGACCTTTATTACATCCGATTATATTGTTCTACCTATGTGCGGGTTAGGACCCTAACATAGATAAATGGTTAAACCTTCTAGAAGGGTATTTTTCTATCCACAACTTTTTCGATAGCGAAAATATTACATTAGCGCTCCTCAAAGTCGTCCCCCATGTCAAAGATTGGTGGGAGACTTTCTGTGAGAAAAAGGAAATAGAGGAATACACATTATTTGTAGTTGCACCTACTTGGGTTTCCTTCAAGGATTCTATTAAGGAGCAATACTACCCTATTGGAAGTTATGATGACTTGTATACAATATGAACCAAACTGCGGTAGGAAAGAGACCAAACAGTGCTAGAGTTCACCAATGTCTTCCATACTTTGCACACCAAGATGGGTATCAAATATTTTGAGAGACATATAGTGTTGAAGTACCACGATGGTATGCATATATACATCCAAAAATAAATGGATTTCTTGGACATCTCATCCTTAGGCATGAATTATCGATATGCCATAAAAATCGAGCAGAAGCTTAAACAAAAGGCACAACAGTTTGGTTCTAGGAACCCCTCACAATAGAAGCAAGGAAAGGGCATCCCCAACCAATTGAACAAAGGACAGAGAAAATATGGTCAACCTCAGGAAAACCAATCCAAGCCGCAATCAAAGAAGCACAATGGGAAGATGAAGAAAGATATCGATAAGTGGTGTGACTTCCATAAGATCCCCTAGCATATCATTGTTGATTATGTCTCAAAGAAGTCATTGGTGGCAGGGGTAAAAGCCTCTAAATGTGGATTCCGACTCTAAGTCAGAACTAGAAAAAGGGAAACAAATCATTGATGCAGAACCCAGTGCCACCGTTGCTACCACCAAGATTCAGCCCAATGAATCTAATGAGCCATAGGAAGCCGAGCGCCTCTTTCATTCAAGGGTGAAAGGAACTCCACTACACTTCATCATTGATAGGGGTAGACAGAAAAACCTCATCGTAGTAGAGGTGTTCAAGTAGCTAGCCTTTATGACAATGTTGTACCCACAACCCTACACCATTTGATGGCTCCATCAAGGTAGTGATCTTCATGTCATCCAAGAAGTGTCGCTTTTCATACGACATCAAGACATTCAAATACGATGTATTGTGTGATGTTTCTCCCCTTGAATTTTTTGATGTTATTTTGTGCCAACCTTATTTATGGAAACATCATGTTGTAGATGAGTCTAGGCCTCGCAATGTTATTATTACTTTGAACATGAAATTTTACAAGATCCTGAGGTAGTCCCACCTAGTGCCATTTCCTTGATCTATGCCAAGAAATGAAGGAAGGTAATTTATCAGACCAGGAATTTTGTCTTCTGCATGATTTTCTCTCAGAGTGAGCAAAAGGTTGTAGCCACATCCATGGCCTTCGCGACCGACCTCTCCATGCAGTAGAAGAAAGTGGATAAGGTTGTATAATAATACAAAGACATATTCTCATAAGCTATTGGGGTACCTCTGCATTATCTAGTGTCAGGTCAAGCATCCCATCGATATGATGCCCGACGCACTGCTACCCAATGGGCCAGACTATCGTCGCTCTCAACTAGAAAATGAGGAGATCAAGTGTTAGATCCAAGAACTGCTCCACTAGAGGAACATCTGACCCAGATCATCAGCTTGTAGAAGCCCAATCATGCTAGTGCAGAATAAAGATGGGACCTGGAAACTCTACATTGATTACCAAGCCCTAAATAAAATCACAAATAGGAACTAGTACCCGATTCCCCGATTCTACGATCTCCTTGACCAGCTCAAGGGGGCCAAATACTTCAGTAAGATTAATATGAAGTTTTTCTACCATCAGGTCCCAATATAGCATACATATGTATGGAAAATTTCCTTCAAGTCAAAAGAAATTCTTTTTGAATGGTTGGTCATGCCCTTTGGTTTGACGAATTCCCCAACAACTTTCATGAGAATTATGGATGATATATTGCAACTTTTCACTAATTATTTTGTGGTGGTGTATCTGGATGACATCCTCATCTAAAACAGGACTAGGGCAGAGCACTTGCAACATATTCAACAAGTTTTGCACACTCTACAACAACACAATCTATATGACAACTTGGAAAAAATCTCCTTCGGCATGGACAGGGTCCAATAATTAGGCTACATTATTGATGTGCATGGTTTTCATCTTGATCCAGCCAAGATCCAAGTCATTCGTGAATGGCCAGCCCCAACCATGTTCACTGAGCTTCAGAGCTTCTTAGGCCTTGCCAATTTCTATTGCAGGTTCATGTTGGGATTCTCCCATATTGCATGGGCCCTCAACCAAATAACTAGGGGTGGTGGTTAGGAAAAATTTGTGTGGGGCTTGTCCCAACATAAAGTGTTCAATGATATGAAGCTATGCTTGTGCTCAGCCACAGTGATTTTGACGACAACACAGCCCCTTCACCACCCGCAGGTCGGAAGGTCCACGCGCACACAGGATCTTCTCTCTCTCGGCCCGAAGAACAATAACCGATCCTTCTATTTCCCTATCAGGAAATCTGCACCCACAGATCTCTTCTCGCGATCCCCCTCTCTTTACTTATCGGGGAATCGGAACTCGCGACTTCACGACTCCAAAGGTCGAGCGCTGCACTCTCGAATCCCCAAGGCTCGATACCTCAATCAACGTTGACCCTTTCCTTTTACCCTGTTAGAAATTTCTCTATCGAGATCTCGACACTCGCAGTGTCGAGCAATTCGGTTCTCCAACTCCCGAGTACCGATATGCTGAAACTTCGATGAGCTCGCGGCTTTGACTTTTCAACGGTCCCGTCACCTCGTTGGGATTTCGGATCTCATGGGATCGTGAATCCTGATGTCCAATGTTCAGGTCTTCTCGCTGCGAAACCCCGATGAAGCATGCCACCTGTCCTCCACTAGCCGACTCCGCTATGACCCGCACTCTTCTCTTTAGCTATCGGGATATCGCGTATCGCGATATCGCGATTCTTGTTGCAATAATTTGGAGTTTCGATCTACGAAACCCCGATCCACGATATTCATGTAGATCCAATGACCCTTGTGGTCCTGATCGACGGTTCTGCCCCTCCTAAGATTTTATCCTTTGAGAATACTCTATTGTATCTCCCTTGCACCTCTCCAAGATCTAATGGCACTCGGATTGTCGCGAATTCTCCTCAGAGAATACCGACCGCCCATTTTCTTCTCAGATGACTTCCAAAAATTGAACCAAGTCTTCCTTCCATGAAAACTAGTTCGTCTGCGTGCAAACTTGCAACGTCTTCTTGAACACTTCACGCACCAAATCACTGCACTATCCTTCGACAAACTCAACGACCTACCCTTCCTAAGTTTTCCCATGGTTTTAAGTTCTTAGAAGGACTCCTTCCTCTCACTCCTTGTGGAAACCCTTCAACCACGCCTAAGTGTTGAAGTCTTCGACCCTGCGCACACCTACAACATCAGTCTCTCAACGCCTTGCTCAGGTTCGCAACCCTGAAGCTTCACTTGGCCTGCGCACTCCTTGCATGGCTCCTATGCCCAATTGCACTTTGGGTGAATGAGAACAAAAGTCTAACTATGTAAGCTTCAGAGACACAACTCTGAATTCTTGTCGACGCACTTCCTGCGGACGCTTTCACTGCACTCCTTGCAGGAATATTTACTTAGACAGAGAAACAATTGAAACTCATTCCTCCTTCCTCTCAGAATTCAAACTCAAACATGAAATCATATACACAGCATATAAAAACAAATGTATAACAAGGAAGCAAACATTCATGAGCATATCAACATCAATACACAGAGAACAACACAAACCATGAATTTGAATCAAAGCTTTCTTCTATTAATTCAAATATCTGTACATGGGTGTTTTTACACAGCTCTTTGCATGCTCTATGCTCTTCCTTCTCCACAATACAATGTTACAATGCACAATGAGGGTGTCTATATCCCTTTTCCCTCTTGCGCTCTAAAGCTATCAAATCTAGAATTAAATTCTATCTACTTGCATTAACTATCTTAAATGTCGTCTACCTACTAAGGATGAGGGAAATCCGCTCAAGGTCCATTTACAATATAGAAGTGCACCTTTTCTTAATGGCTCATTTAAGAATGTGCAACAACTTTAAGGTTATTTCAAAAATTGTGTTGGCTTGTCCATCTGTCCTCCGCTTTCACGCTGGCTCGCTTGATGTGTTGGTGATGCTCATGCATCATACTCCGTCGCTTGAAAACATTCATGGGCTCCTGTCCATGAACTCCTGCACGTTCTATCCATGCTTCTGGATCTCTACATCGTTTTCCCAGCTGGAGTCTTCAACTGGATGGTTCTTCCACTTGACCAGATACTCAAGGTATTTCTTTTGCCTGGTCCTCTTGCTCACTCTCTTGTCCAGTATGCACTCCATCTGCGGCTTCTCTGCAACTGGCATCTGTTTCATCCACTGGATCACTGGCTTTTCATTTCCACTCTCTGCTTCCCCAGCTCTATATGGGTACAAATCCGAGATATTGAATATCAGATATATTCCGATCCCATCGAGTAATTCAATCTCATAAGCATTTGTCCCAATTTTCTTCAAGACCTTACATGGTCCGATTTTCTTTATTTTAAGCTTGTTATATGTTCCTCTCGGGAACCTTTCTTTCCTCAAGTGTGCTAGAACCAGATCACCAAATTCAAACTGGATTTGTCTCCAATGTTGATTGGCTCTGTGCTTATACTCCTGAATTGACTTCAGCAGTCGCTCCTTCACCTAGCTGTGAAGTTCTTTCATCGCTTCTGTGAATTCTTCTGCACTAGCGCTCCTAGTAGCAGTCTGTTCTGAATCTCTCAATTCATAAACTCCCCTCGGCTGCATACCATATACAATATGAAATGGACTCTGGCCTGTTCTCCTATTCACTGAGTCATTGTATGCAAACTCTGTCTGTGGTAATATGTGGTCCCAACTGCTGTGGTGCTCTGTCACCAAGCTTCTCAACAAGTCTCCCAGACTTCTGTTAACCACTTCTGTCTGCCCATCCGTCTGCGGATGATACACAAAACTAAACGCCAAGTTAGTTCCCAGCTTCTTCCATAAGGTCCTCCAAAAATGCCCTATGAATTTAGTCTCTCGGTCTGAAACAATGCTCCTCGACAACCCATGAAGTCGAATGACCTCTTTGAAAAACAGGTTCGCTATGTGAGTCGCGTCACTAGTCTTCTGACATGGAATGAAGTGTGCCATCTTGGAAAATCTATCCACCACCACAAAGATCGAATCAACACCTCTTTGTTTTTTTGGCAACCCCAATACAAAATCCATGCTTATCGCATCCCACGGCCTCTCTGGTATGGGCAATGGTTGATAGAATCCCGCATTCTGCTTCCTTCCCTTCGAATGCTGGCAAATTCTGCATCTGTCCACAAATCTCTTGACATCTTCTCGCGTTACCGACCAAAAGTATGACTCATTCAACTTCGTGAATGTTTTGTCATGGCCAAAGTGTCCTGCCAATCCTCCACTATGTTTCTCCTTCAACAGATCATCCCTCATGGAGCATTTCAGAATACACAGCTGATTTCCCTTAAACAATAATCCTTCCTGGATCATGTAGTCCATCCACTGACTCCTATCTCTGAGAACCGGATTCTCATCTTCTTTATATGCTTCTCCAAAATCTGGATCATCTGTGTACATGTTCCTGAGATCATCAAAACCCAGCGTTTTGACTCTGAACTCCTGCAACAACAAACACTTCCTGCTCAAAGCATCAACAACTTTGTTAGCAGTACCAGAAATATGCTTAATCACAAAAGTGAAATTCTGCATATACTCAACCCATTTGGCATGTTTCTGATTCAACTTCCCATGTTGAGTCACAAACTGCAGTGCATGATTGTCACTATACAAAACAAATTCTTTCGGGATCAAGTAATGCCTCCATTTCTTCAATGCATGTATGATAGCATAGAACTCCTTATCATACGTGGAGTACTTCAATTTCGCTTCATTAAGATTCTCGCTGAAATATGCTATTGGCCTGTCTTCTTGACTTAAGACTACCCCGATTGCAAATTCGCTAGCATCGCATTTCACCTGAAATGTCTTCTGGAAATCCGGCAACACCAAAACTGGTTGTTCCGTAATCTTCCTCTTCAACGGATTGAAACTCTTTTCAGCCTCTACTATCCAGTGAAAATATTTATGCCTCTTCTTCACTGTATCCATCATCGTTGTGCTAATTCCACTTAAATTCCCGATGAACTTCCGGTAGAAACTAGCCAAACCATGGAAACTTCTCACCTCAAATATATTCCTCGGTGATGGCCAATTCTTGATCACTTCCACCTTATCTGGATCCATCCTCAACTCATTTGCCGAAATGACAAACCTCAAGTAAATGAGCTCTGTCTTCATGAACGGATATTTCTTCATGTTTATCAACAACTTCTCCTGCTGTAGCTTCTGCATCACTGTAGCCAAATGCTTCAGATGCTCCACTGTTGTCTTACTGTAAACCAGTATGTCATCTAAATATACAATGACAAATTTTCCGATGAACTCCCTCAGGACTTCGTTCATCAAACTCATGAAGGTACTCGGCGCATTTGTTAAGCCAAACGGCATAACAAGCCATTCATACAACCCTTCATTTGTTTTGAAGGCTATCTTCCACTCATCACCTTCTCTCATGCGAATCTGGTGATATCCGCTTTTCAGATCAATCTTTGAGAAATACCTTGCTCCACTTAAGAAATCCATCAGATCATCCATCCTCGGCAATGGAAATATGTACCTGATGGTTATTTTGTTGATCGCCCTTGAATCAATACACATTCTCCAGCCTCCGTCTTTCTTCGGACTGAGTACGGTTGGAACAACACATGGACTCAAGATTTCTCTGACCAAACCTTTGTCCAACAACTCCTGGACTTGCCTTTTAACTTCCTCATTCTCATGCGGCGTCAATATGTACGCGACTTTGTTCGGAAAACTGGCTCCTGGTATGAGATCAATATGATGACTCACACTCGTCATCGATGGTAACAAACGAGGTAATTCGTCCACTATGATGTCAGCGAACTCTTCCAGCAGTCCCTGAACTTCATCTGGTAAATCATCCACTCTTGTGCTAGTCAGAACAATCCTCGGTTTTCTGACAACAAAGAATTGTCGATCCTCCTTCTTCTTAACTTCTGTAAGAAGTTCCTTCCCACTCATGAGAAGTACAGTGTTTCTTAACTCCAGTTTCAGCTCCTTATCTTTAATTGGAAGCAACATGTGTGTCCTCCTGTTCTTCTCCAGGGTGTATGTGTTCATTCTCCCATCATGAATCACATTTCTATCATATTGCCATGGTCTAACCAGCAATAGATGACAAACATCCATAGGAATGACATCACACAAGATCTTATCATTATATCCACCTATATTGAATTCAACNCAGTCGTCTCCAGCTCCATCTTCTCTACCATCTCCGTAGAAATGAGATTATCCGTGCTACCACTATCTACAATGACCTTGCATACCCTGTCCTTGGTCTTGCAAGCAGTCCTGAAAAGTCGGGTCCTTTGTACTGAACTCTCCACCTACTTCTCGGGTGTCAAAAGGACTTTTCGAATCATCAGCGATCTTCCCCCTTCAGCATCTTCTACCTCAACATCCCACCTCTACGCTTCGGTGATGTGAGCTTCTCCAATGTCCTTATTTTTCTTTGGACACTCGTAATACTTGTGCCCATTTTTTCCACATGTGAAGCACGTAATGACTCCACCTCTTCCTCTTCCTCTGCCTCTAGTACGAGGAAAAATTCTATTGTTAGCATAATCTCCTCTCTGCTCAACATATGGCTTCCCTCGCTGTGAGGTTCCACCTCTCTCAACTTTACCCTGAGGTTTCTTCCATTCCTCCTTGGGCTTCTGATATTTTTCTTGGACAACTGATTTGCCTTTGGGCTGACTTCTACCTTGGCCCCTCTGACCTTGCTTTCGTCTCAGCTTCTCTTCTGCTTTCAGAGCCATTTGATAAGCATCTTCCACCGTTCGGATGGTTACCATGCTCATCTCATCCTGGATATCATATCTCAGGCCATTCATGTATCTGGCAACCTTCTCATCATCGCTCTCCCGATGACCTGCCCTGATGTTCAGTCTGTAGAATTCCTTAGTGTATTCTTTCACTGTCATCAGCTTCTGTCTCAGGTTCTGCATCCTCCTGAACAGAGTAATTTGATAATACCTCGGGATGAATTTCGCCTTCATCTTTGCAATCATCCTGTCCCAGCTTTTGATCTTTTGCTTGCCCTTGCAGCGTCTGTCAGCTTGTAGTTCATCCCACCACAATGTTGCATGTCCTTTCAAGCATGTAACAACATGCTTGACTTTCTTTTCTTCTTCAACATATTCATAGTCGAAGTAGGTATCGAGAGCTCTAATCCAGTCTAGAAGCTCCTCTGCATCCAAGTTTCCCTCGTAAACTGGAATGTCCATCTTTTCTCTTGCACCCATCCTGGCAATAGCTTTGATCAAACGCTCATTTGATGCATCTTCAGTTGCAACCTCTTCTTCGCGTTCAACCTCAATTTCTCTTTCGGAATCACTGAGATCCCCTGCACTGGTTGTGCGTCTTTGCGTTGTCTCCATATCTTCGAGTCTGGCTCGGAGATCACGCATTTGTCTCTCCATTTCTAGATTTTCCATCTGCCTGCCTCTTCGTCGCTGCGCCTCCCTATCCTATGGATCAGGTGACTGTCTATCTCTCCTTGGCAGCATAGTGAAATCCTCTTCTCTGCTACAGAAAGAAAAGAACCTTTTTGTGCTCTGATACCAAACTGACGGCAACACAGCCCCTTCACCACCCGCAGGTCAGAAGGTCCACGCGCACACAGGATCTTCTCTCTCTCAGCCCTAAGAACACTAATCGGTCCTTCTATTTCCCTATCGGGAAATCTGCACCCACAGATCTCTTCTCACGATCCCCCTCTCTTTACTTATCGGAGAATCAAAACTCGCGACTTCATGAGTCCAAAGGTCGAGCGTTGCACTCTCAAATCCCCGAGGCTCGATACCTCAGTCAAAGATGACCCTTTCCTTTTATCCTGTCAGAACTTTCTCTATCGGGATCTTGGCACTCGCGGTGTCGAGCAACTCGGTTCTCTGACTCCCAAGTCTCGATATGCCAAAACTCCGATGAGCTCGCGTCTTTGACTTTTCAACGGTCCCGTCACCTCGTCGGGATTTCGGATCTCGTGGGATCACGAATCCTGATGTCCAATGTTCGAGTCTTCTCGTTGCGAAACCCCGATGAAGTGTGCCACCTGTCCTCCACTAGCCGACTCTGCTATGACCCGCACTCTTCTCTTTAGCTATCGGGATATCGCGTATCGAGATATCGCGATTCTCGTTGCAAGAATTTGGAGTTTCGATCTACGAAACCCCGATCCACGATATTTGTGTAGATCCAACGATCCTCGTGGTCCTGATCGACGACTCTGCCCCTCCTGGGATTTTAGCCTTTGAGAATACTTCGTTGTATCTCCCTTGCACCTCTGCAAGATCTAACGACACTCGGATTGTCACGAATTCTCCTCGGAGAATACCGACCGCCCGTTTTCTTCTCAGATGACTTCCAAAAATTGAACCAAGTCTTCCTTCCGTGAAAATTGGTTCATCTGCACGCAAACTTGCAACCCCTTCTTGAACACTTCACGCACCAACTCACTGCACTGTCCTTCGACGAACTCAATGGTCTACCCTTCCTGAGTTTTCCCATGGTTTTAAGTTCTCAGAAGGACTCCTTGTAGCAACCCTTCAACCATGCCTAAGTGTTGAAGTCTTCATCCCTGTGCACACCTACAACAACAGTCTCTCAACGCCTTGCTCAGGTTCTCAAACCTGAAGCTTCAATTGGCCTACGCACTCCTTGCACGGCTCCTGTGCCCAACTGCACTTTGGGTGAATGAGAACAAAAGTCTAACTATCTGAGCTTGAGAGACGCAACTCTGAATTCTTGTCGACGCACTCCTTGCGGACACTTTCACTGCACTCCTTGCAGGAATCTTTACTTAGACAGAGAAACAATTGAAACTCATTCCTCCTTCCTCTCAGACTTCAAACTCAAACATGAAATCATATACACAACATATAAAAGCAAATGTATAACAAGGAAGCAAACATTCATGAGCATATCCACATCAATACATAGAGAACAACACAAACCATGAATTTGAATCAAATATTTCTTCTATTAATTCAAATATCTGTACATGGGTGTTTTTACACAGCTCTCTGCATGCTCTATGCTCTTCCTTCTCCAGAATAAAATGTTACAATGCACAATGAGGGTGTCTATATCCCGTTTCCCTCTTGCGCTCTAAAGCTATCAAATCTCGAATTAAATTCTATCTACTTGCATTAACTATCTTAAATGTCGTCTACCTACTAAGGACGAGAGCAATCCGCTCAAGGTCCATTTACAATATACAAGTGCGCCTTTTCTTAATGTCTCATTTAAGAATGCACAACAAATTTAAGGTTATTTCAAAAATTGTACTGGCTTGTCCAGCTGTCCTCCGCTTTCGCGCTAGCTCGCTTGATGTGTTGGTGATGCTCCTGCATCAGCTTTCATTACCTGATGTGCGAAAAGCCTTTGAGATCGATACATATGCTTTAGACTATGTTGTGGGAACAATCCTCACTTAGCATAGCCACCCCCTGACCTATCATAGTGAGACACTATCATATGTCTTCCATAAGTACCCTACTTACGACAAAGAAATGTACTCCATTGTGCAAGCCTACCACCAGTGGAGGAATTACATTCTTGGGAAGGAGACAAACATCCACATTGATCATAAGGCCCTATAGTTCATGCAGACACAAGGAAAATTGCAAAATGATCGCCATTAGAAGTGATCCACATATTTGCAACAGTTCCACTTCAACATCAAGTATAAAACAAGAAGTATCAACCGAGTCGTTGATTTCCTCAGCCTACCTCCAGTCACGACACTCACCATAGTGATAGAATATTGTGGCCACAAGACCTCTGTATGGCCCACCTCTATGAGATAGATCCCAACTTCACCAACACCTACCAGATGTTGGGCACAAACACAGTTGTCACTAACTTTCATCTTTAGGACGAGTGATCCGGATTATTTTCGGCACAAAATGAGATCGAAGATATAATAAAGAAATGCATAGAGATATCACAGATATTCAATAATATAACATAAATGTATCAGAGATGCAACCATAAACACAGATATACAGTAATGCACGATTTTTATTAATGAAAGAAATGTACAAAGACTGTAAAAATACAGAGTGAAAGACTCGCTAGAATGGTGGCAGCTTATCTATAAGAAGAGATATGATGGCTACTCGCATTTGAAAGAAGATGAGTACAATGAGGCTCTCAAGTCATTTTTACAGTAAACATGAATGCCAAAAACCCTATACATCCAAAAACCTAACCCTAGGAGATGAAGCACCAAAAGTCATTTGGGCCCCGTTTGGGTAAGTTAGTACATCAACTTCCCAAGGTCGTAACCTTTTCATACGATCTTTGTTTTAGGCGTATTATAGCTCATTGGAAAGGTATCTTCGAGGAGATTCATTTTGGGGTCCCAATCATGCCTTTGGATATTATTTAAAACCTTGATCTTGAAAAACCTTCATTTAGGCCCTCAAGATGGCCCCAAAAGTTAAAACCTGCTAAAAATAGTAAATTGCCAAAATTGCCAGA
>SNQJ01S0240493.1:0-13538 GCA_010110895.2 Picea sitchensis
ATTTCTAGGTCAATTAACCTATTTTCCCATTTTTAGGGTTAACTACTTTATCATTTAAATATTCCTCCTTGAATTTGTCACTTTTATTTACCATTTAAATAATAATTTCTTCTTTTCAAGTACTTTGACTTCTTTGACCTCTTGGGACTTCTAGATGACATATGAGGGTCCTCCAACTTCGTAAGGCCATAACTCTCAAACCGTGAGGAGTTATGTGGCGTTCCACATACCACCAGAATTGGCATGACATGTACTATCCATCTAGAATAGTCTTAACTGCAAATATATCAAAACGCATACCATTATCTATCAAACAAACTTGGGTCCATTACCCAAACCTGGGTTCTCCAACTTCTCATGGCCATAACTCTCTAACCGTGAGGAGTTATGTGATGTTCCACATACCACCGGAAATGGAATGACATGTACTATCCATATAGAATAGTTTACCTGAAAATATATTAAAACTCATACCATTATACATGAAACAGCCTTGGTCCCATTACCCAAACCTTTGTGCTACCGGATTTTCTTCAAGGGTTGACATCAATCTACAATATCACTCTCCAATGGTTGACATCAATGACAACCAACAATCCATACCAACTATCCATCAACCTAAGCCAATTTTCTGACAAACCTAAGCCCTATCCTAAAACTATAAATAGAACCCCTCCCTCACTTCTATCACACTCACTCACTCTCTCCTCTACTAAATGGTGGATTTCTCTGAGAGTTTATTCTAAGTGTTGTGGCCTCCTTTGACTGTTCAGTTCGGCTTCCATTCTTTATGTTGGAAAGTGATCTAGGTGTTGTGTTGAGGGTTTTCTAGGTGTTGTGTTGAGGGTTGCTCCATTTCTGAGTTGTTTGTTGTTGTCAGGTCCACCCTCCATCAGTTATGCCCTACTCTAAGCAGTCGTCCCTCCTCACACTCCCCTTCTAAGTGGTGGACCCTCTTCTAGAGGCTTTCGTCCCATTATATGTGTAGATCAAAGTCGCGGCTATCATTCTGAGTTACTAGCCTTCTACAGTAGGTTGTCGTCTACTTTTGTGAGGAGATCTGGAACTTCCAGGCTTCCTTTCTTTTGTTGTCACACTTTTTCAGTTGGTAGATCCCTCTCTCTCTGTGGATGAGATAAGGGCTTTACTTCCAGAAATCAGTTTAGGGTTTCTTGCCTTTTCTTTGGGTTTTTCTATGGTGGAAAAATAGTCATATATTCTCTTTGACAGAGATATAACCCTTAGTGGTTGATCCATGAGCCCAAAACTATATCTGAGCATAATTCAAAGACTTAACATTTCACTTGTGTGCCAAGCTCTTCCTTCATTGCTCAAGAGATAAAATTCAGAGGTAAGTTTTTGTTGCATTTACTTCAGTGTGAATTATTTGTTTTAAGCTCAGACCTACTAGTTTTCTTTATCTATTGTTTAGATATATGAATGTTGTTTTCAGATCTACTAGCATGCATACTCAAAAATAACTATTTGATTCAAATCTACTAGTTATACTCAAAAATAATTGTTTTAGTTCAGATCTACTAGTTGGAATGCTCAGAAATATTTTATTGTTCTAGATCTAATTATTGTTTTCAGATCTATAGTATTTCTCTGATCGGAAACTTTCTTTATTTATATCTATTAGATTCTTGTTGATCTAGTTAACAGAAATTTTTAAAAGTACGCTTTATGTTCTTCTCCCTATTTCTAACACTTTTGTCCTTCCTTAACCCAATCTGGGTGAAGTCGGTGAGGAGGGTATGGTAAGCAATTGGAGGGGAAACCATAGTTAGGAACATAGCTTCAAGATCATTAAATGAGCGAATGGATCTACTGGGCAAGGTTTTATACCATTCATAAGCTCTTTCTGACAAGGTTTGCAGAAACAGCCTTACCATGACGTCGTCAAATTCAACACGGTGAAAGTCACAAACATCAAGAAATAAGTTTAGATGCCTCTTTGCATCGATTTTTCTGTCTCCAAAAAATTCCTTTAAGGTGCCCTTAGGGAGAACAAGGATCTCATGTTGCTCACCTATAAGATTAAGAGGGGAATCTATTACCCTCATTCTATTTTCAAACCCTGGGATTCCTTGATTTCTTGCGGCATCTCTTCCACCTTGTCTCTCCTCATGATGCTCGTCTCAGGGTTGTTCGTCTCTCACTTCCATGTATGGGGAGGCTTCAGGGCTAGAATTTTCACTTCTAATAATAGAGATTTGTTTACTTTTACTTCTGGTAATGGGTCCCTTGTGTTAGTCCATCTTCAATCTAGACCTTGTTATTGTGTTTCTCTAGCTAGCCTTTCATTTCTTTGATCTTGTCGTTCTTCTCTCCTCTATCTTCGGAGGATTTCTCTTTCTTCTTATTGGACTAAGATCTTTCAAGACCCTTCTAACTCCTCTCAAGTTTGGGCTATTGCTATTACCAGATTGTACAACTAGTGTAAAATGATTCCTTGATTATTCAATCCAATTTCCAAATAGGGTTGATTACCGAGGGGTAGACTCATATATTCTTTCACGACGTTGGGTTGGGTTCCAAAATTTCAGTTCATGTCCCCAATATGGTCACCAAAAATGTTGACGCTTGAATCTGTTAGGACCGAAATGGCAACCTCATGAGGATATAAACCCCCCTGCGTTTTTATAGAGGTGGTACTCTTTTGTTATTATTTTGTGAGACTCAAGGTCTTCAGAATGTGGGACTTTACAGAAGTTCGTCGTCGTAATCAAAGAAAAAATAAATATGCAAAAACGTAAAATGTTTTATTTTATTTTAAATAAAGTTCCTGAGAATTGACCAGGAACCCCACACACTCACAGATTTAAAGTAAATAAGCAAAATTTCCTCACATCCATCATAGTGGCTAAAGATTTATGATCACATAAAAATAAAAATAAATGATATGCATGCATAAGTGAACTTTGACAGAGTGAACCATGGGCAGCGCAAATAAAGATAATGATAGATTAACCTCAAATACTTTATATTCATAAAACTGGGTTACAAAGTACAATCGAGATTGTTCCCAAAATAGCTCTCTTGAAATTTCTAAAAAATATATAGTTTATTACATATTCTCTGAAATTTAAATGTGTTTGTCATAAAGACTGGGATTGGGGCTCTCGTGGACCATAAAGCAAATATGTATAAAAATGAAGTTTGTAGAAGGAGGAAAGTGGCCAACGGAAGACAGCAAGACCTGGTAAGAAGAAAAAAGAAATTATCAGTCTTCAGTTAAACCTTTCTATTTAAAGAGGTGGAGTAACTAGATGAAGGACTTGATAAAGAAAGAAGGATGTGATTAGTATGAACTTACTATGATGGTATCTCTCTCTTTTCAATTTCTTGTTGATTTCCTTTTATTGATTTCATCGACGGTTACAGGAACCATCTCAACTATCTTTTTCCCTTCATTGGTTATTTTGTCAATAGTTTTTTTAAACCACTCTTCGATGTAGCTTCTCATGGGTGCCACATTGATTTCATGTTGGATTTTTATATTGAATAGTTCACCCTCCAAGTCCCTTAGATCAATGGAAATATTCTGCAAAGCTTCTTCAATATCTTGATTTTTTACTGAATAATCCACTAGCCAGTTGTCTACGTCATCTTCATTATACTCAAGAATTCCATAGAATTTTTCAAATGATAACCCTTTAAAGATCTCAACTTGTTCGTCAAAGGATTGATTGGTTAGGAACAGCAAGTTGAGGATCAATTTGGGGTCTTAGACCTCATTGGTGCTTCCAGCTATATCTATCTCAATCAGCCTCTTGAATAGTTCTTCCTTCTTCAGTACAGCTTGGTCACATGCTTGGACAATGATATTCAAGTTTTTAACCTTTTCCTTCAAGCATGCGTTCAGATGTTTTATTTGGTTCGGAGAAGGGAGATCCTCCTCTCTTCTTCTCAAATCTGTCATATTGGTAACTTTAAAACCGAAGGGTATGACTGCGTCAAGGTAAAATCCTTCTTCATTTTTCAAATCCGCTTGTAAATATTCATAGAAGGCATGTGCCCTTGTTCCAAAAGAAACCATGTTCTTTGACATCTCTCAAGCCTTTCTAATGAGTTCCATTATTTTCTTAATGATCTTCTCCATAAAAAAATTGTCGAGTTGTTGCAATAAGTTGATGAAAATGTTCCTTTGCTCCAAATAATGTTTAAAAATGAACAATTGGGAGGGATAATATAATCCTCCGCAAATCCTGGTTTAATGCATTTTAATAGGAGAACTCCTCAAGCCCTTCGCTTATTAATGACCATCATTACGGAACCTGCATGATGTGTTCTTAGCATTAAATCATACTAAATGTGTATTCGAAAAAGCGCGAAGGTGGCGAGTATAGACAGGAGCGAAATAAAAGAGTACGAACGGGAGCGAAATAGGATTTGAAAAAAATGGTGTTTCTGGCTTGTCCACCATTCCTAGAAAAATGAAACAATGTGATGCTTGTATTCTTGGAGAGAATACCAAACAACCTTTCCATGATTCTACGTCTAGACCGTGTAGAAGACTTGAACTGATTCATTCTGATTTATGCGGCCCTATGCTTGTTGCTTCTGCAAATGGAAACAAATATATCATAACTTTTATTGATGATTACACCAGAATGTGTTGGTTGTATTTGGTGAAAGACAAATCACAATATTTTGAAACATTTAAAAATTTTCATGTATGGATTCAAAATGAAGATCAGTCTCGTATTGGCTCTCTTGGAATTGATAATGGAAGAGAATATACATCTAATGAATTTGAAAGTTACCTTTGCCAACATGGATCGAACATCAAACAACAGTTCCATACAATCCACAACAAAATGGTGTAGTTGAACAAATGAACATGACACTCCTAAATATGGTTTGTTCCATGATGTTTTTCAAGAATGTTAAATTGATGTCTTGGGTTGATGCAGTTATATGTGCATTTTATGTCAAAAACAGGTGTCCATCTCATGCTCTTAGAAATAAGACTCCTTATGAAATGTGGTATGGCCACATTCTTTCAGTAAGAGATCTCAAGGTCTTTGGTTCCACCTGCTATGACTTGATTCCTAAGGAGAAAAGAAGAAAGCTTGATGTGAGGAGTCGGAAGTGCATTTTCTTGGGGTACTAAAATACCACCAAGGGGTGTCGTCTTTACGAAGAGACAAACAAGAAGTTCATCCCTTCCAGAGATGTCATCTTTCTTGAATCCACCAAGAAAGACGAAAATGTTGAGAGTTAGCTTGATCATCTGGAAAAATTCACTCGTGTAAAGACACATCATGAATTTTATGATGAGATTCCACATCTTGAAGGGGGAATCCCTATCTTGGGTCAATCTCTAGAATCTCCTTTTCTAGAACCATCTCCCCCACATGAAGAAGTTCATTCCACTTCATTTGAACCTGAATTTCAGTTGGACAATATGATCGAGAAGATTGAAAAGCTAATACTTGATGAGAACTCAGCACCATCTCAATCAGCCGAGCAACCTGGACCATCTGAGAAAGGTCCACCAAAATGGCTCACAAGAACACTTGAAAGTGTTCATCTTGATGAGAATGGAAAGATAGGGACCAAATTGTCCTAAAAACAAGATGGAGGTAATGTAGATAATTCAAACTTAGATTATGTAGTTGACATGGATGTTTCATATGATTGTGATTTGAATTTATCCACTAACCATGAACCGACTTCCTTTAAAGAAGTTGTTTCTCATGATGAAAGGAAAGAATCCATGCAGAAGTAATATGATTCTCTCATCAAGAATGGGACATGGAATTTGGTGGACAGTGTTGCAGGAAGCTTCCCCCACCCACGCTTTGAAGCCCCAAAGATCAATCTGAGTGGGTGCGTCCAGGAAGCTCATTAGGAAGCGCACTTCAAAATTTAGGAAGCGCGCTTTGGGGCAGTTTTAGGTGCTCCCTGGTTTTTCGGAAGCATCTTGCTCCAAAGCACACTTCACATGCACTTTTGGGGAAGGATTGTGCACTTCCTAAGGGACCCGTAGACTTCACCCAAAAGCAATTTTTTTTTAATTATTTTTTGAGTTAGGGTGGGGCCTAGCTTAGACTTAGGGTTGAGGGGAAATAAAGGAAGAGAATAAAGGAGCTATTTCCCCTCCATTCTCCTCATTCTTTCATCTTGAGCTTGGAGGGGATAACAAAGGAGAGCTTGAGAGTGCATATTTGTGAGAGCTTGGAGGAGAAAGCAAAGGAGAGCTTTGAAGAGTGAGCAAAGAGGAGGCTAGAGGAGAGAACAAAGGAAACCATCTTCCAAAAGTTTCAAGTTTCAAGAGATAAATAGGTAAGCCCAAACCCCAACTCCCTCATTTCCTTGGGTTAACTTTGTTAAAAAAAACTTCCTCCTCTTCTACTCTTTCCCATTCCTTCTTCTCCCTTATTTTAGTGTAGGTTGTTCATCTAAAAATTGAAGAAAATGGTTTTATTTTGGTTTATCGTTCCTTTTTTGGTTCTCATGGTTTTGTTGGGGAGCAGGCATTGAAGGGAAGAAGATGATAGTGGTGATTCTCATGATGACCCACAATATGAAGTTGGTAAAGGGTTTGAAGAGGAAGAGGGCAATGTAGGATGCAAATATTTATTGAGACCCTTATGGTTATTTGTAACAAAAGTTGAGGGGAAAAGTGGTGGAAGCATTAAATTTTTATGTCCTCGTGACTATCATGATGGAAAACCTTATACCGGTTCATATACCTGTCTAAGGCGACATCTTTGTGGTGTAATGGAGAGTGATGACAACAAGGGGTCCACTGGGATCACAATTTTCCCTAATATATCCAAGCAGCAGAGAGAAAAATATATAAAGATAGAGGAAGCTGCACAAAAAAAGTATGGTAAAAACACCAAGAACAATAACATATTTCCTTGATATTGGAGGTAGGGATGAGGTGGATGCAAAAGTGGTATGGTTTCTCTATACTTGTGGTATCCCATTCAATGTCCTTCGCTCCCCTTATTGGCACGATCTTGTCAAGGAATCAACGAAACCCCCAAAGAATACAAGAGCCCCAAATATGAGAAATCTAGAACTGTGTTACTTGATAGGGAAAAAGCAAAAATTCAGAGAGTTCTAACACGATTTACAGATGAATGGGAAGACGTTGGGGTATCCATTGTATCATATGGTTGGACAAATGTTAGAAACCAACATTTGATCAATGTTCTTGGTGTTTCTACTACCGATGCAATTTTTCTTGTAGCACGACTCCTCTTCAATTATTGCATCTTCCCAAAACATTTTAGATCTTCTCTTGAAAAAAATTAATGAGGTTGGTCCTTCTATTGTGATTCAAGTAATCATTGATAATGCAACAAATTGTAAGGGAGTAGGTAAAATCATTGAGCGAGTTCATCCACACATCTTTTGGTCTGGGTGTTTGGTGCACACCTTGAACCTTTTGATGCATGATATTGTCAATCATAGAGAATGTGGATGGATTAATCAGTTGTACAAGAGAAGGAAGAAACTCATCAAATTTATCATCGGGCATACAAGAGTCAATTACTTTTACAACACTTACTCTAGGTTGCATCTGCTTAAGATTGAAAACACTAGATTTACTAGCTATTACCTCACCTTTAGGCACTTATTGAAGGTGATACAAGCTTTGGGTGTTATGGTGATGAGTGATGCATGGGATGAATTGAGAAATGATAGAGAAAGTGCAATAACAGTGAAGGAAACAGTCATTGAAAGTCAGTTTTGATCACATGTTCGGTTTGTTTTTCAATTCACCAAGCCAATTTATCTCATGATCAAGTTTGCAGATTCAAATCAGTCTATCATTGGGGAGGTGTATGAGTAAATGGATAGAATGATAGGGCATATTAAAGACATTGTTGAGCATAGAGATGTCAACCTCTATAACCATATTCGTGTAGAGGAAGAAAAACAGTGGGAAATGCTAAATATTCCACTACATGCCTCAGCATATGTGCTACACCTAAATACTATCATGTATCATGGCTTTCATCACCAACACCAAGAAAATACCACACCAAGATCTATAGGTTCAAGAAGGTTATATGAAAGAATTAGAGAAATTGATCATGGATGAGGAGTGTGACAAAATAAAGAGATAATTGAGCCATTACATCCTTAGAAATGGTGCCTTTGGGACCAACCATGCAATAAGAGATCAAGAGAATATGAGTTTTCTCGAGAGGTGGAATGTAATGTCCCCCACCTCTTGATGAAGAGGGTTGGAGAGACTCAGTATTCTAGTCATCCCCACTAGACTATAGTCTCATGCACTATGGGGAGAAAGTCAGCTAAAAACCATCAGCTAAGCTCAACGTTATAGTATTAAGTTGACTTTCAAAAGAAAAGGTAACTCAATGAAAGAATAGAGCACGTGAGAGTAAGCTAGGAGTTAACCCTAGGGGTTAACTAACTCAACAGAGAAACAAAATTGAGGTATAAAGGAAAGGAAGGGCGCACTTCTCATTCACCTTTGAATTATTATTGCATTTTGCTTTTGGGCTCTAAAGCACAACAGTTTTGAGGGTTTTAAGAATTCAAACCCTAGAGAACAACTCGGTGGTGAAATATCCCACCTCACTTGTTCCAAGATTGGTATCGGGGATGCAATACTCCACCCACACCATTCTACATCAACTACAGGTACCATCAACCATCCAGGGCAGCAGGAGGACATAAGCTTGGGGGTTTTCAGCAAGGGGGCGCACCAATGAGAGAAGGAAGATTAGATCTAGGAGTTTGGGAAGGATTTCGGACTTTTGGACACTTGGGTTTTCTCTGCAGGGCCTTGGCCATCATCTCTAGTGTATTTTGAGAGAGCTATACTTGCCATTTGATTTTATGGAGCTTGGCAAGAGTTGGAGAGAAGGAGGGTGCATTTGAGAAGTAGATCTAATCAATTTGGAGGGGAAAATATTCATATCTCAGCCAGAGACTTCACCAAGGGGTTCACCTGGACCCGATCTATCATTCTAGAGAGTTTCGGAGTATTTGGAGGTCTCCATCAATAGGAGTGAATTATTGGGTCTCTCCAGTCTTCAAGAGGGCGCAGTCTAGTTTGAAGTTTCAGTCTTTTGAGGAGAAAATATTGGTATTTCAGCTTGAGACTTCAAGAGGGGGTTTACCTTGCCCTGATCTATCATTCCACGGAGTTTTGTAGCATTTGGAAGCTTCCAGCAGCAGGGCCGAAATATTGGATCTTTACAGCTATCCAGGAGGGCGTAACTTCATCCAGGGGGGGTTGGACTTGACCCTGGAGGAATAGAAGTTAATCTTGTATTGTTCTTCAATTTGTTATCCAGCCTTGGGAAGCGTGTATATTCAGTCTTGAGCATTTTGTAGTAGCTCATATTCCATCTAAAGGATTTATCTGATATTCTTCCAGATCTGCAGTTTTATTGTATCAGGTTTCTCATATTATCTTAATAAAGGTCATATATGTGTTATTTGATTTCATATCTGGTGTTTCTTTTTATCTCTTGTATTTATTTATGATGCATCTTCAGATCTATGTTCATACGCTTGATAACTGGATATACAAACCCTAAATGCAAATCCAAGAGGAAACATGCATACACACACCCAAACAACAGTTAACAGAGAGCAGTTAATGTTTCCAGCGAAAAAATTGGCTTGGGAACATTACAGTGGTATCAGAGTGTTGATCCTCCCAACTAGTGGGGGTTAGCGCATGCAGAAGTTCAATGGAATTTACTTGGGGAGACGCAGGAAACAAGCAAGTGAGACAGAGGCTGAAATGGAGGGGTCAAGTGAGGACAGTGAGTCAGAGATCCTAGCAGGGTTCGCTAAAGACTTGCAGCAGTCCATAAACATGACATAGAGCACCCTTGTGCATCATCTTCAAGAGAACCAGGAGCCAATACGTAGGGGACATGTAGATATGATAGAGACTCTGAGAAAGGTAAATGAAAGCCAAGAGAGGATAACACAACTCCTAATGTAGATGAATCATGGGGGAAAGGGCCCAGAAATTTATGCCAATAGAGAGGCTAGTGGGTCTCATGGACGGACTAGACACCAGCAGGAACACATTCCCCATTATCACACTAAGGGATACAGCTATCGAGGAGGGGCACCACGGGGACAGACATACATCAGGACCACCCCTAGACCCTACCTACCTTCATTCTTGGATAACCAGACGCAGTCGAACTACCAAGATGAGATTGAGGACAATTTTGCATAGTATGCCAGGGAGTATAACTCATTGAGCGCAGGGATCCAAAGGCAAATCACACTGGAGCAATATTGTGGGATTAAATCCAAGGGTAAACCCAAACCATATCACAGGAATAACTATGAACTAGAGCGCAAAGCTGGTAAGATGGAAATCCCATACTTTGATAGATCTTCCAAGGTGATTGCACAGGCTTGGGTGCAGAAACTTGATACTTACCTACAACTTAACCCAATGAGAGAAATGGATGCCATCAAGTTTTCCACCATGTACTTGGAAGGGAAAGCTCATGAATGGTGGTGCCACGGGTTAACTACACTAGTCCACAACCAGATCGTGGATTACACAGACTTCACACAGCGGCTTATTAATAGATTTGACCAGGGGGATCGAGAGATACATTTCAGAGAACTCACCCAACTCAGACAAACAAGGTCACTAGAGGTATATATAGAGGAGTTTCAGAGGATAATAGTCATGGTACAGGATGTGTCTCAAACGAGACTCATGATGCTCTTCACAGAGGGATTGATGGAACCCTTAAGGGGGTGGGTAAAGGCTTTCAGTCCTACCAACTTACAGGATGTTACATGGAGGACAAGAGATTTGGGCTCAGCAGCGAATTATAGATTTACCCCTAGACCACCTCAAAACATGGGAGGAAGAGACCAAAGACCTCCCATGAACCAAGGGGGGAGAGACCAAAGGGGGTTTGACAGAGGAAGGGGTAGAATGGATGAAAACACTAAAAGATAACTGAGGAGGAATAAATTGTGCTATACATGCAAAGAACCTTGGGATCCAACCCACAAATGTATGGGCAGAGGCAAGGCACACTACATTGAAGTAACTTCTGATAATGAGGAAGATGGAGATTTTGGCCACCTACAAAACATAGAATCAAACACCACCGAAAACACGAAAGAGGAAGATGCAAGTCACAGCCTTGCAACAGATGAGAAGGCAAAGTTGGCATCCATCAATGGGGTACCCAAATACAACACCTTTGGGATGAGAGGGGTGTTGCAGGGGCAGGAAGTTTTGCTTCTCATTGATGGGGGGGCTTCACACAACTTCATTGACTCATGATTACTACAAAGAAGACTCATACCCACTGTGGAATTTGAAGGATTCAAGGTGGAAGTAGTAGGGGGGCACACTATGCCCTCTGACAGGTATATTCCAGGAATGAAGCTTACATTGGGAAGACATGATTTGGCACAAGACTTCTACATGATGGATCTTCTAGACACTAATATCATTCTTGGTGGTCAAAGGCTTAGTACATTGGGGCCAATCACTACCAACTACAAGACCATGGAGATGTCCTTCACTGAGGAAAATGGGAAAAAGGTGTTTCTTAGGGGCACGTCAAGAAACACTCCTAGGGTGGTTACAACAAAGCGCATGGAGACCATTTTCAAAAGAGAAGACATTGCATATGTTGTTGAATGTACAATATCAATACATGTGGATAAGAAGGGGGAGACTCATTACTCACCACAGATTCAGAGGATCATTAACAAGCATAGCAAATTTTTTGGACCCATTCCACCAGGAGCACCACCAGATATGGGGTTTGAGCATATCATAGAGTTGGAAGAGGGAGTGAAACCTGTCATCACCACTCCTTACCGACGCCCAAAGAAATACAAATATGAAATCGAGAAGGCTATCAAATAAATACTAGACATGGGCCACATTAGGCCGAGTTCCAGCCCCTTTGCATCTTCAGTAGTGCTAGTGAAAAAGAAGGATGGGACCATGCGCATGTGCATTGATTACAGGGCATTGAATAAGAAGAAAATTAAGAACAGGTACCCCATTCTGAGGATTGATGAGCTATTGGATGAGCTTCATGGGGTTGTTTACTTCACAAAGATTGACTTACACTCTGGCTATCATCAAATCAAGATGAGAGAGCAGGATGTGCCCAAAACTGCTTTCAGATGGCACTACGGTCATTATGAGTTCTTAGTGATGCCATTTGGGTTGACTAATGCGCCAGCCACCTTCCAATCTTGCATGAACCATGTTTTCAACAAGTAATTAAGGAAATTTCTCTTAGTATTCTTTGATGATTTGTTGATCTATAGCAAGATGTGGGAAGAGCATATTCAGCGTGTAGAACAGATTCTGACCATCATGGAAGGGAAATGCTTGTATGCTAAAGAATCCAAATGTGAATTTGGAATGACAGAGGTCCTCTATTTGGGACACATCATTGGGGTAAAGGGCGTACAGGTACACCAAGAGAAGATATAAGCTATACTTGATTGGCCCACACCTAAGACCCTCACAGAATTGAAGGGGTTTCTTGGAATCTGTTGTTACTACAGGAGGTTTGTCAAAGGCTTCTCACAACTTTGTGCACCCTTAACCGATTTGACCAAGAAGGGAGCATTCAAATGGAGTTCAGAGGCACAGTTGACCTTTGACAAAATGAAAAAGGTAATGAGTGTGTGCCCAGTCTTAGCTCTACGATAATTCACACAACCCTTCACAATGGAGTGTGATGCCTCCAGGGAGGGCATTGGAGTAGTGCTTATGAAGAATAGGCACCCTATTGTCTATGAAAGTCGAAAATTGAGGGGTCCTGAGCTTATTTATACCATCTATGAGAAAGATATGTTGGCCATTATGCACACATTGGCTAAGTTCAGGCAATACTTGGTAGGAGCGAAATTTGTGGTGAAGACGGATCACAACAGTCTTAAGTATTTTTTGGATCAAAAGGACTTAAATGAGAGGCAGCAGAAATGGGTTAGCAAGATACAGGCTTATGATTTTGACATTGAGTTCTTCAAAGGGAAGAATAATGTAGTGGCAGATGCATTATCGAGGAGGCCATCGGTTTATACTATGACTAATATCTCAGTTGACTGGAAGGCCCACCTTTTGGTGGAATACTCAAAAAACCAATTTGCATGTCAATTAATGGATGGACAGGTACAGGATGACAACTTCAGAATAATGGATGACATCATCTACTTCAAGGGACGAATTTTCTTGGTTCCTGAATCAACCTTTAAGGCCAAGGTACTACAAGCATGCCATGATTCACCAGTGGCAGGACATCAAGGATTTGTCAAAACATACCGACAGATAAAGGAAAGATTCTCCTGGAAAGGTTTAAAGGAAGATGTGATGTGCCACATCAAGGAATGCACTACTTGTCAGGTGAACAAGGATGAGCACACCCATCCGACAGGATCATTACAACCACTACCCATCTTGGAGCACAAATGGAAAAGCGTATCTATGGACTTTATCACAGGATTTCCCAAAGCACAGAGAAAAGATTGTATTTTTGTGGTGGTGGACAGGTTAACCAAGTTTGCACATTTTT